>JAUJEN010000427.1:0-31598 GCA_030448925.1 Citrus cavaleriei
CTAGTTTTGGCCATTTTTCCACTGGCTTTTTTTAAAATCTCTGAATTTTCAAGACTTATTTTTACGCTATGTTAGTGATCTATGGCACACGGAGGTCTCCCAGTCTCAATTTATTCTGAGTATCATCGGGCGATTTGACCGGGCCCGCCCAACCAAGGCTATAGCCCATCTGATGGCCATTTTCTCATTGGGGCTTCTTTAAGCACCCCCTGACTGGCTTTTATTTGGGCTGGCCAGCCATGTACTAATTCCTTGGTGCAAATGTAGTAGTCCCCTCGCAAAGTCTCTCAACATTCAGCCCCATGGATTTAGAATCCTTGCCCAATCAGCCCATTCCAAGTTTATAGCTCAATTCGATTTTTATTATTTTTCTGTTAGCTTTTATAACTTCAACCTTCAGCATCTTTATTTTTATGTTGCTGATCAAGGATTCTCAAGGCAGGATGATCGGAGGCCCCTCGCAAAGTCTCTCGCCTCCATTCTCGAGTCCGGGCGCATCTAACCGCCCGCCCACCCCACCAAGTCTATGCCTCACATCGCTGGGCCATGCAGGCTTTGGCACCCCAACCTTCAGGCTTATTTTGGCTGGCTGTACCAAGGCCCACTTGGCAACAGAGTCCCTCGCAGTCTCACCCCATTCCGAGCCTCGGGCGGATCTAATCCTTTGCCCACCCGCCCACCTGCTATAGTTCAACTGATTTATTTTTCGGTTGGGGCTTTTGGCACCTTAACCTGGCACTTATTTTTGGCGCTTACAGATCATGGACTTTTGCTGGTACATGAGGCCTCAGCAGTTCTCGCCTATTCGAAGTCCCAAGACGAATCCGCCTCTCGGCTTTAATCTACCTGCCTATAGCCCACATGCCACATTTTCCGCCAGTGGCTTTTTGCACCCCAACCAGGCGCTTTGATGGGCGCTGCCAGCCCAAGGCCTAATTCTTCTTGGTAACAGTCCCTCGCAGTTCAGCCCCATTGAGTTCAAGTACTAACTTTGCCCACCGCCCACCTAAGCTTATAGCCCACCCGCCTCCACAGCCAAGGACAGAGTTTTTTGGCACGGTGGCCTCGCAGTCTCACCCCATTCAGTCCCGTGATGATCCGCCCCACCAACGCTATAGCCCAATCTGCTGGCCATTTTTCAGCTAGGTCTTTGGCACCCCAACCTTCTAGAACATATTTTACGCCAAGGTTCATGCCCATTTTTGGCACACGGACCTCTCTCGCAGTCTCGAATCTATTCGAGCCCGGCGATCTATCCGCTCACTTCCACCTGCTATAGCTCAATCTGATTGGCCATTTTTCACCATGGCACTGGACTGGTGCGACAGCGGCTGAGGACCAAGGGACTTCGCTGCCACACTGGGGTCCTCGCACTTCAATTTATCTAGTCGGCACGAATCCCGCCCGCCTCCACCAAGTGCTATAGCCCACCTGAGCCAGGCCATTTTTCCACGGGCTCAGACCCACTGCACTATTTTTTGGAGGTCAGGATCATGGCCTGCTGGCACACGGGCCTCTTCGCAAAGACTCACCCCATCTCACCTGCACGCATCTCGCCTCGCCCCACCAAGACTATAGCCAACCATTTGACATTTTTCCTGGGGCTTTGTCCCAACCTCAAGGCCAGCCCATGCCCAGTTTTGGCACACACGGAGGCCCTGCAGTCTTCATTCTCAGTCCGCGAGACCGCCCGCCCCCACCTGGGCAAGTACTTCACCCTGACACATGGCACCCCGACTCGGCGAGCGAGAAGGGGATCATGACCTCACAGCACACCGGTCTCAGAATTTCTCAATTTATCTGAGTTCACAGATGATCCTCATACCTCCGCGAGAGTAGGCCCACCTGATGGGCCATTCGCTTGGGGCTTCAAACTGACCTGGGACCTTATTTTTGGGAGGCTAGATCATGACTCTCACAAGCAATGGGCCCTTCAAGAAGTCTCACCCCATCTGACCGGCGCACGAATCCGCCTCGCCCACCAAGACTATAGCCCAAATCCATTCGCTAGCTTTTGGCACCCCAACCTCGGCGATATTTTTACGCTGGGCTATGTCATGCCTATTTTTTAAGTAACATGGAGGCCTGTCTCACCATCTGAGTCCGGCGACTAATCCGCCACTTCCACCAAGTGCTATAGCCCAACCATTTTTGCCATTTCATAGCTTTGGCACCCAACCTCATGATTTTGCTGCTGCCTGTGGCTCATTTTTAGCACACTTGAGGCCCCCTCGCGAAAGTCTCGCTCCATTCTCCAGTCCCATGGATCAATCCGCCTCATCAATTGCTATAGCCCAATCTGGGATGGCCCATTTTTCCACTAGCTTTGTCCCCGACCTGGGCGCTATTTTGTACCAAGGACTCTCACATGGGCACACAGGGGCCTCGAAGTCCGCCCCATTCAGGTCCTGACTTGATCCTCGCCCCCCACCATCTGGATGGCCATTTTTTCCTAGCTTTTACACCCCAACCTCGGCGCTTATTTGCCATGGCCTTATTTTACACCATCGAGACCCCAAGTCTCGTCTCCATTCTCGAGTCCGGGCGGATCAACTCGCCTGACTGCTATAGCCCACCTGGCTATCGCCATTTTTCCACTGGGGCTTTTGCACCCGACCTTCATGCCACTTGGGGCCAGCCAGCGACTCTGGGCACATGAGGGACCTCGGTGTCTCGCCCATCTGCGGTCCGGGCGGACAAATCCGCCCGCTTCCCACCAAGGCTATAGCCCAACTGATTTTGGCCATTTTTCCGCTAGCTTGGCACCTGGGACCTGGTGTTTTGTCTGCCACCACGCCCACGGCACGGTGGAGGCCTCGCAGTCTACCCCATCTGCGGTCCTGATCTAATCCGCTTCCACCAAGGCTATAGCCCACCTGGATGGCCATTTTTCCGCCATGGCACGCCCAAATCCCACGGGAGGCGAGTTTTTACACCCCACGCTCACAATGACAGAGTGGCACACTTGAGTCCTCGCAGTCTCACCCTCATTCTGAAGTCCCATGGACGAACTTCGCCTCGCCCCACCAAGTGCTATAGCCCAATCTCGATTTTTTTTTTTGGCTATTTTTCCGCAGGGGCTTTGGCAACTCTTAACCCTGACGCTTTATTTTTATGGTTGTGCTCATGCCTATTTTTGCACGGAGGCCCCCTCGTCTCAGCTCTCATTCGAGTCCCGGCGATCTACTGCCTCGCCCCACCAAGGTTATAGCCCACCCGCTTTCAGCCATTTTTCCACCAGCTTTTTGGCACCCGGGACCCGGGCGCTTATTTCATGGCAGTTAGCGACTTCACAACATGAGGCCCTCAGAAAGACCTCAGCCTGATTCGGGAGGCCGGGCGGATTGAATCCGCCTCGCTTCCCCCACCAAGGCTATACCCCACCTGCTTTTGGCCATTTTCATTGGGGTTTTGAGACCTGACCTTCTGGGCGCTTATTTTATGCTACAGCCATGCCTATTTTTTACACACGGAGTCCCCTCAAGAAGTCTCGCTTCTTTTCAGCCCAGCACGGATTCCGCCCCCACGTCCAAGGTCAGAGCCCACCATATTTTTGGCCATTTTTCCACCTGGGCTTTTGACATCTGACCTTTGACGCTTTTTTTGGCACCTGCCAGTCAAGCTCATGCCTTTATTTTAGGCACGGAGGCCCTCGCAGTCTCGCCCATTCCCAGCCTCCCGGCGTGGACGAATCTTTAACTCCGCCTCGCCCCCCACCAAGGCTATAGCCCACCCATTTTTTGGCCATTTTTCCGCTTAGACTTTTGGCACCCCTGCACTGGTGCTTATTTTGAGCTGGCTGTGCTAGCAGCCTATTTTTAAGACATGGAGACGCCTCGCCTCATCAGCATCTATGGATCGACCCAATCCTCGTCCGCCCCCCACCAAGGCTATAGCCCACCCATTTTTGGCCATTTTTCCATTGGGGCTAGCTTTAACCTCGACTCTGGCGCTTATTTTGGGCTGGTGTTTCAAGGCCTATTTTTTGCACACACGGAGGCCCCTCACAGTCACGCCCCCATCTCGAGTCTCGGGCGGATCTAATCCGCCTCGGTCTCCCCACCACCAAGGCTATAGCCCACTGGGATTTTTACCATTTTTCTGTTAGCTTTGGCACCTGACCTTCTGGCGCTTGATTTTGCTGGCTGTGTCTGCTGACCTTGGCAGGTGGGCACGAGGTCCCTCGCAGTCTTGCCCCATCTAGTCCCGGTGAGGAACTGTCTCACCTACACCAAGGCTACAGCTAGCCCACCTGATGCATTCTTTTTCCGGCTTAGCTGCACTCTAACCTTCAGGTGTTTTACGCCCATGCCCAGTCTGGCCTATTTTACACACTGAGGTTCTCAGAAAGCCATTCCCCATTCCGGAGCATATAGACGAATCTCGCCTATTTCACCAAGGCTATAGCCTCTGCTTAGCCATTTTTGGCTAGGGCTTTGGCTCCCCACCTTCGGTGCTTATTTTTTGCTGGCCAGTTCATGGCCTATTTTTACACGACCTGAGGCCTCTCAGGCAAAGTCTCGCCACTGAGATCAGTGATTAATCTCACTCGCTTCACTCAATTGCTATAGGCAATCTGCTTTCTATTTTTCCACAGCTGGCACCTGACCTTCTAAGGCGATTTTACGCTGGCCACTGTAACAAGCTCATGATCCTGGCACACGGAGGCCCCTCTGCAAAGTCTAGCCCTCATTCGAGTCCGCGATGACTAACTCGCCTCTGTTCAAGGCTATAGCCCAATCTTTTGGCTTTTTGGCCATTTTTTCCATTAGGATTTTGCACCCCTGACCTTCTGGCGCTTTATTTTTGGCTGGAGAGTGCTCATGGCCTATTTTTACACGTGAGGCCCTCGCAAAGTCTCGCCCCCATTCGAGTCCCATGGACGATCTCGCCCCGCATTTCTCGCACGGCTATAGCCCACCCGATCTGAGTTGGCCATTTTTCAGTTGGGGCTAGCTTTGTCACCTGACCTTTTGACGCTTTATTTATGCTGCATTTGTGTGCCTCAGCCTCTTTAGGCATACAGAGGCCCTTCAGAAGTCTCGCCCATTCTGAGCCCCATGGACGAACTCATCCAGCCCCACCTCCAAGGCACACCCAATCTGCTTTTTTGGCCATTTTTCATTTTGCACCCGACCTTCGGCACCAATTTTTGCGCGCGGATTGCCCAGCAACTCCCCGCAGCACACGGAGGCTCCTCGCAGTCTCGCCTCATTTCGAGTCCGTGGATTTATCATCGCCCTCCCCCACCAAGGCTATAGCCCACCATGCTTTGGCCATTTTTCCGCTGGGGTTTTTGCACCCTGACCTTCGGCGCTTTATTTTTATGCCACAGTTCAAGGACTCTCAAGAGGCACGAGGCCTCGCAAAGTTCAGCCCCATTCCGAGTCCCGGGCGGACTTAATCCCACTACTACCCCCCACCAAGGCTATAGCCCACCCGGGATTTTTTTTTTCCATTGGGGCTTTTGGCACCTGACCTCTGGATCTTATTTTGCTGGCCAGGTTCAAGGCCTAGTTTTGGGATTGACGGAGACCCCCTCGAAGTCTCGGCCCATTCCAAGTCCCATGGATCGAATCTCGCCTCGCCTCTACTCAAGGCTATAGCCCACCTGCTTTTGGCCATTTTTCCGCTAGCTTTGGCACCCCTAACTTCGGGCGCTTATTTTTGGGTATGGCTGTGCCCGCTGCCTATTTTAGGCACACGGAGGACCCGCGCAGTCTCTCGCCCATTCCGAGTCTCGGGCGGATCTAATCTCGCCTGCCCCACCACCAAGGCTATAGCTCCAATTCATTTTTATTTTTCCGATAATTATTGGCACTGACCTTCGATATTTTATACAGGGCGCTCAATAAGGACTTCGGCTGGCACACGGAGATCCTCCCAAAGTCTCGCCTCATTCTGAGTCCGCAAGGATTAACTCGCCTCACCATTCAGGCTATAGCCCCCCCGATTTTTGGCCATTTTTCCGCTGGGGGCATTTGGCACCCTGACCGTCGGGCGCTTATTTTTGGACACGGCTGTGCCCGCACCTCCCAGCGGGCAAACGGAGGCCCCTCGCAAAGTCTTGCCCCATTCCGAGTCCGGCGGACGAACTTCGCCCGCCCCCCCACCAAGGCTATAGCCCACCCGATTTTTGGCCTTTTTTCCACTGGGGCTTTTGGCATGCCGATCTTCGGGTGCTTATTTTTGGGAACGGCTGTGCCCGCGGCATATTTTTGGCAAACGGACGCCCCTCGCAAAGTCTCGCCCCATTCAGAGTCCGGCGGACGAACTTCGCCCGCCCCCCCCACCAAGGCTATAGCGCTCCTGATTTTTGGCCATTTTTCCGCTTGGGGCTCTTGGCACCCCGACCTTCGGGCGCTTATTTCTGGGCGCGGCTATGCCTGCGACTCCCGGTGGGCACACGGAGGACCCTCACAAAGTCTCGCCCCATTCCGTGTCCGGCGGACGAACTTCGCCCGCCCCCCCCACAAAGGCTATAGCCCAATCTCGATTTTTTGGCAATTTTTCCGGCTTTTTGCACCCTGACCTGGCGATTTTTGGCTGGCCAGTTCACACTGGGCATGGTACAGTGGCCTCGCAAAATCTCGCCTCTATCTGCGGTCCGGGCGGATCTAACCGCCTCAGCCCCCACCAAGGCTATAGCCCACCCAATTTTTTGGCCATTAGCTTTGGCACCTGACCTTCAGGCGCTTATTTTGCTGGCTATGTCATGACTTCACAAGGCACACGAGGCCCTCAAGAAAGTCTCACCACATTCCATTCTATAGATCTAACTCGCTCAGCCTTCCACCAAGGCTATAGCCCAATCTGCTTTAGCCATTTTTTCCGCTAGGGGCTTTGGCCCCACTGGTGCTTATTTTTGGGTGCGGCTGTGCCCGCGGCCTAGTTTTGGGACACGGAGACCCCTCGCAAAGTCTCACCCCATTCCGAGCCCGGCAGACAAACTTCGCCCACCCCCACCACCAAGGCTATAGCCCAATTCTGATTTTGCTCATTTTTCTGCTGGGGCTTTTGGCACCCTGGACCTTCATATAAGCTTTATTTTGCACTGCCA
Organism: Citrus cavaleriei; assembly: GCA_030448925.1. Classification (NCBI taxonomy): domain Eukaryota; kingdom Viridiplantae; phylum Streptophyta; class Magnoliopsida; order Sapindales; family Rutaceae; genus Citrus; species Citrus cavaleriei. The sequence goes on from JAUJEN010000427.1 coordinate 7,061, forward strand.
CACTTCGGCTGGGCACACGGAGGCCCCTCGCAGTTCAGCCCCATTCCTGAGTCCGTGGATCTAATCTCGCCTGCCACCAAGGCTATAGGCCACCCGATTTTTGTCCCTTTTTCCCGCTTTTTTGCACTTAACCTTTTCTTGGTGTTATTTTTTTTTTTACAAGGTGCTGGCCGTGTCTGTGGCCTATTTTTGGCACATGGAGGTCTCGCACGAAAGTTTCACCCCATTCGAGTCAAGTGGTGGATTTAACTCTCCCCGCTTCCACCACCAAGGCTATAGCCCACCATGCTTTTACATATTTCAATGGGGCTTCTGGCACCCCAACCTTCGGCGCTTACTTTTGCACGGCAGTACCATGCCTATTTGCACACGAGGCCCCTCACAGTGCACGCCTCGCATTTCGAGTTCGGGCGGACGACTTCGCCCGCCCCACCAACGCTATAGCCCACCCGCTTTTTTGGCCATTTTCCTGCTTTTTTTGCACCTGACTTCGGGCTCTTTGCTTTATGGGCGCTGCTTGTCAAGAACTCCCAAGGGCACACGAGGCCTCGCAGTCTCTACCATTCCGGTCCCATGGACTCCAACACGCCCCACCAAGGCTATAGCCACCTGCTTTGCTAGCTTTTGCACCCCACCTTCGGCTTTATTTTCCATGTAGCTGTGACCACGACCAGCACACGGAGGCTCCTCAGCCCATTTCGAGTCCGGTGGATCGATCACGCCCGCCTCCACCCGCTATAGCCCAATCTGCTTTTTTGGCCATTTTTCCTAGCTTGGCACCTCGACCTGGCTTTTATTTTGGCTGGTTTTGCCCGCGACTCACCACAGGCACACAGAGGCCGCTCGCAAAGTCTCGCCCCATTCCGTGTCCGGCGGACGAACTTCGCCCGCCACCCCCACCAAGTCTATAGCCCACCCGATTTTTGGCCATTTTTCCGCTGGGGGCTTTTGGCACCCCGACCTTCGGGCACTTATTTTTTGGTACGCTGCTTTGCTCAAGAACTCCCACAAGGGCACATCGGAGGCTCTCGAGTCTCACGATTCTCCGAGTCCCAAGGATCGAACATCGCCCGCCCCACCAAGGCTATACCACCGGATTTTTTGGCCATTTTTTCCGGGGGCTTTGCACCCCCACCTTCTGGCTAATTTTTGGCCTTGGCCAGCAAGCGCCTAGCTTTGGCACACGGAGGCTCCTCACAAAGTCTCGCCCCATTCTGAGTCCGACGGGACAAATCCCCGCCACCCCCCACCGGTCAGAGCCTCATCTGCTTTTTTTGGCCATTTTTCCCGCTAGGCTTTTTACACCTGACCTGGCGCTTTATTTGGCGCCAGGTTCAAGGCCTATTTTTGCACAATTAGAGGTTCTCAGAAAGTCTCGATTCGAGTCCGACGGATCTAACTCGGCCCCCACCAGGGCTATAGCCCACCCATTTTTTTTACCATTTTTTCCACTGGCTATTACACCTACTTCTATGGGCTGGCCATGACTCTCAAGAGGCACACGGAGGCCCCTCGCAAAGTCTAGCCCCATTCGAGTCCCGGATCTAACTCGCCTCGCCTCCCCACCACGGCTATAGCCCACCTGCTGGACATTTTTCCGCTTGGGCTTTGGCACCTCACCTTCGGCGCTTATTTTACGCTGCCAGCCTGCTGACTCCACTGGCACACGGAGGCCTCGCAGTGGCGGTCCCATGGATCTAATCCCGGCCTCACCCCCACCTAAGGCTATAGCCTGCTTTGGCTTAATATTTTTCCGCTTGGGGCTTTTGCACCCCGAGCCCTGCACTTATTTTTACAGCATTGCATGAACTCCCTCATGGGCACACGGAGACTCGCAGTCTCGCCTCTATTCTGAGTCCGGGCGGATTTAACACGCCCCCCCACCAAGGCTAGAGCCCACCATGGCCATTTTTCCATTGGGCATTTGGCACCCCGACTGGGCTTTATTTTGTTCCACACCAAGAATCTCACAGCACACGAGGTCTGAGTCTCGCCCCATTCTCCGGTCCGGGCGGATCTAACATCGCCCACCAAGGCTATAGCCCACCTTGGCCATTATTTCCTGGGGCTTTTGGCACCCCCACTGGCGCTTTATTTTGGGCTTAGCTGTGACCACGACTCGCTGGCACACGGAGGCTCTCTGAAGTCTCATTTCGAGTCCGGTGGACGATCATCGCTCCCACCAAGGCTATAGCCCAATCTGCTTTTGGCCATTTTTCCGGGCTTTTGCACCTCGACCTGGCGCTTTAATTTGGGCTGGTTTTTGTTCATGACCACCACAGGCACATTAGAGGCTGCAGTCTCGCCCATTCTGTCCGGCGGATCTAACTCTCGCCACCCCCACCAAGTCTATAGCCCACCCGTTTTTTGGCCATTTTTCCGCTTGGGATTTTTGGCACCTGACCTTCGGCACTTATTTTTTGAGGCTTTTTGCCCAGAACTCCCCATGGCACATCGGAGGCCTCGCAGTCTCGCCCATTCGAGTCCGCGGATCTAACACGCCTCGCCCCCCCACCACCAAGGCTATAGCCACCGGACGATTTTGGCCATTTTTCATTAGCTTTTTGGCACACCCCACCTGGCTACTTTGGCTCATGCCTAGCTTTGGCACACGGAGGCCCCTCACAAAGTCTCGCCCCATTCTGAGTCCGACGGACAAACTTCGCCAACCCCCCCCACCAAGGCTGTAGCCCAATCTGCTTTTTTTGGCCATTTTTCCATTGGGCTTTGGCACCTGACCTGGCGCTTTATGGGCCAAGGCTGTGTTCAAGGGCCTATTTTTGCACAGAGGTCTCGAAGTCTCACCTCGATTCTGAAGGTCCGACGGATCGAACCCGCCCCCACCAAGGCTATAGCCCACCCATTTTTTGCCCATTTTTCCACTACACTCCTACCTTCGGCTATTTTTGGCCAGTTCACACTCAAGAGGCACACGTGAGGCCTCGCAGTTCAGCCCATTCTGAGTCCATGATCTCGGCCTCCCACCACGGCTATTGCCCACCTGCTTATTTTTCCGCTAGCTTTTGATCCCGACTTGGGCTTATTTTGGCACGGCTGGTCAATTTTTTGCTTACGGAGGCCCCTCAAGTCTTGCCTCCATTCAAACCCATGGATCTCGCCACCCCCACCTGGCAATAGCCCACCCTGCTTTTTGGCCATTTTTCCAAGAGGGGCTTTGGCACACTGACCTCGGCGCTTTGGCTGGCCAGTTCAGAACTCCTCATGGGCACACGGACGCCTCGCAGTCTCGCCCCATTTTAGTCCGGCGGATCACCATCTGCCTCCCACCAAGGCTATAGCCCAATCCTTTTTTTGATATTTTTCCGCTGGCTTTGGCACCTCGACTATTTTTGGGCGTTGGTTGTCTGCTGGGCACACGGAGGCGGTTCGCAGTGTCGCCTCATTCTGGTCCCAAGGGACTTAATCGCCTACCACACCACCAAGGCTATAGCCCACCTGCTTTTTTGGCTATTTTTCCATAGCTTTGCACCTGACCTTCCGCACTTATTTTTGCAGCATTGTCCCGTGAACTCCCTCAAGGCACACGGAGACTCCTCAAAGTCTCGCCCCCATCTCGAGTCCGGGCATGGATCTAACACGCCTCGCCTTCCACCAAGGCTATAGCCCAATTCGCTTTTTTGGCCATTTTTCCGCTTGGGGGCTTTGCACCTCGACCTGGCTCTTATTTGGCTACAGGCTGACTTCAGAGGCACACAGAGGCCCTCTGCAAAGTCTAGCCCCATTCCGAGTCCGCGAATCGAACTTCGCCTCCGCCCCACCAAGTGCTATAGCCCACCTGATGCATATTTTTTGCTAGCATGGTACCCCCACCTTCAAGGATTTTTGGCTCGGCTGTGTTCATGTGCCTAGTTTGGCACACGGAGGCCCTCGTAAAGTTCACCCCATTCTGAGTCCGACAGACGAACTTCAACACCCCCCACCAGCAGGCTCCCACCAGTTTGGCCATTTTTCCCGACGGGGCTTTTTTGCACCCTGACCTGGCACTTATTTTTAGGCTTGTGTTCAGGACTATTTTGCACACGGAGGCCCCTGAACTCTCGCCTCGATTCAGTCCGCATGGATCTAATCTCGCCTGCCACTCAGCTATAGCCCACCTGCTTTTTGGCCATTTTTTCCACTGGGGCTTTTTGCACCTGACCTCGGCGCTTTATTTTTGGGCTACAGTGCCTGACTCCCCAAGGCACACGGTGGAGGCTACTCTGCAGTCTCAGCCCCATTCTCAAGTCCGGCATGGATTAATCTCGCCTCAGCCTCCCCACCACGGCTATTGCCCACCTGCTTTTGGCCATTTTTCCGCTAGCTTTGGGACCTTCGGGACTCATTTTAAGGCTGCCACAAGCTCAAGGCCAATTCTTACACACGGAGGCCCTCGCAATGTCTCGCCCATTCTGAGTCCGCGGATCTAATCTCACGACTAAGGCTATAGCCCACCATGCTTGGCCATTTTTTCCGCTGGGGCTTTTGGCACCCTGACTCTGGCGCGCTTATTTTATGTGCTGGACTCCTGGGGCACACGGAGGCCACTGCAGTCTCACCCCATTCAGGTCCGGCGGATCTAATCCGCCTCACCACCCCCACCAGGGCTATAGCCCACCTGTTTTTTGGCAATTTTTTCGCTGGGGGCTTTTTCGCAGACTCTGACCTTCGAAAGCACTTATTTTTTGGCGGCTTTGCCCGCAACTCCCTCACAGCACACGGACGCCTCCTGCAGTCTCGCCCATTTTAGTCCGGGCGGATTCTACCATCGCCCCCACCAAGGCTATAGCCCAACTGCTTTTGACATTTTTCCGCAGCTTTGGCACCTCGACCTTCTGGCGCTTTATTTTGCTGGTTGTAAGAACTCATGACTTTGGCACACGGAGGCGGCTCGCAGTGTCGCCTCATTCCGTGTCCGCTGATCTAACCGCCTCACACCCCACCAAGGCTATAGCCTACCCTGCTTTTTGGCAATTTTTCCGGGGCTAGCTGGCACTCGACCTTTCGGCTTTTATTTTTATGGCTTGCTGACCATGCTGGCACACGGAGGCCGCCGTGAAGTCTCGCCTCATTCCGTGGTCCGGGCTAATCTCGCCTCCCGCCACCCTCCAAGGCTATAGCCCACCTGTTTTGGCCATTTTTCCGCTTAAGTTTTGGCAACCCGACCTTCGGTTTTATTTTTGGCTGGGTTGTGCCCATGACTTTGGCATGGAGGCGCCGCAGTCTCGCTTGATTCTGTCCGGGCGGACAACTCGCCCCACCTGGCTATAGCCCACCTGCTTTTTTGGCCATTTTTTTCCACTGGGCACCGACTGGTTGGGCGCTTGAGTTTTTGGGCTGGCTGTACCCGCTGACCACGCATGCACACGGAGGCCCCTCTGAAAGTCTTGCCCCATCTCCGAGTCCCATGGATCTAATCTCGCCTCGATCCCCCACCACGGCTATAGCCCACCTGTTTTGGGCTTATTTTCCTTGGGGTTTTGCACCCCGACCTTCTGGCGGGTTTGGGCGCTGGCTAGTGCTCATGACTCTCATGGGAACACGGCGTCTGCCGCAGTCTCGCCTCATTCCGAGTCCAGCGGACGAACTTCGCCCGCCCCCCGACCAAGGCTATAGCCCACCTGCCGCCATTTTTCCATTATTCATTAGGGACTTTTTGGCACCTCGACCTTCGGCACTTATTTTTGGCACAGTTCATGACTCAAGTGGGCACACACTGGAGGCCCTCGCAGTCTAGCCCCATTCTCGAGTCCGGCGGATCTAACTCGCCCGCCCCCCACCAAGGCTATAGCCCACCCGTTTTTTGGCCATTTTTCCATTGGGGCTTTTGGCAACCTCCGACTGGCGCTATTTTGGCTAGGCCATGACTCCCATGGAACACGGTCCCTCAGCAGTCTCGCCCATCTGAGTCCTATGGGATTAAACCACGCCTCCACCACAGCGATAGCCCACCCATTTTTGGCTATTTTTCATGTTTTGGGACTTGACCTTGCTTATTTTGCGGCTGTGTCCTCATGGCCTATTTTTGGCACGGAGGCCCTCGCAGGCTCACACCATTCAGTCTGGCGGATTTAACGCCGCCACCTCCCCACCAAGGCTATAGCCACCCATTTTTGGCCATTTTTCCGCTTAGCTTTGGCAACCCGACCTGGGTTTATTTTGGCGCCAAGCCCACGACTCTGCTGGAGCATACGGAGGCCTGCAAGTCTCGCCTCGATTCCCGAGTCCGGCGGATAAACTTCGCCCGCCTCCCACCAAGGCTATAGCCTCACCCGCTTTTGGCCATTTTTCCACTGGCTGCGCACCCCGACCGGGGCGCTTATTTTGGGCGCTGGCCACCCACCCACGCAGGCACACGGAGGCCCTCAGAAAGTCTTGCTCCCATTTCGAGTCCCGGATCTAATCCGCCTCGATCCCACCACGGCTATAGCCCAATCTTTTTTTGGCCATTTTTCCGCTAGCTTTGGGACCTCGACCTTTTGCTTTATTTTGATCGCAGCTGTGCTCAAGGGCTCATTTTTTGTCACATCGGAGGCCTCTCGAAAGTCTCAAGACCATTCTCGAGTCCGCGGATCTAATCTCGCCCCCACCAAGTGCTATAGCCCAATCTGATTTCGACATTTTACCACTGGGGCTTTGTCACCTGACCTTCGGCGCTTATTTTTTGGTCGCCAGTTGGGCCTATATTTGGCTCACTGAGGCACCTCGCAAAGTCTTGCCCCATTCTCCGAGTCCGCGGATCTAACTCCGCCTCGCCCCCACCAAGGCTATAGCCCACCTGCTTTTTAATGGCCATTTTTCCAGAGGGGGCTATTGGCACCTGACCTTCAAGAGCTTTTTGGGCTGCTGTTCAGGCGGCCTATTTTGGTACACACGGAGGTCTCCTCGCAGTCTCGCCCCATTCAATCCCGGCTGGATCTAATCTCACCCGCCTCCGCCTGCCATAGCCCATCCGCTTTTTGGCCATTTTTCCGGGGCTCTAGGGCACCCGACCTGGCGATTTTGGGCTGCAGTTCATGGCCTATTTTTGGCACACGGAGGCCCTCTCAGAAGTCTCGCCCCATTCGAGTCCCATGCACGAATCGGCTTCTGCCCCCCCCCACCTAAGGCTATAGCCCACCGATGGCATATTTTTTTCCGCCGGTGGCTTTTGGCACCCCGACCTTCGGGAGCTTTTTTGGGCGCGGCTGTTCCTGCGGCCTATTTTTGGTACACGGAGGCCCCTCGCAAAGTCTCACACCATTCCGAGTCCGGCGGATCGAATCCTCGCCTCCCCCACCTAAGGGCGATAGCCCACCCATTTGGCCATTTTTCCGGGGGTTTTGGGACCGACCTTTGGGGCTTATTTTTAGCCACAGTTCAGCTGCCTATTTTTGGCACACGGAGGTCTCTCAGAAGTCTCACACCATTCTGAGTCCGCGGATCTAATCGCCTCATCCTTCCACCAAGGCTATAGCCGACCCATTTTTTGGCCATTTTTCCGCTGGGGGCTTTTGGCAACCCGACCTTCGGGCTCTTATTTTTGGGCGCGGCTGTGTCCACGACTCCAAGGGCACTGGAGGTCCGAAGTCTCGCCTGATTCCCGAGTCCGCGGATGGACAACCCTCACTCACCAAGGCTATAGCCCAATCTGCTTTTTGGACATTTTTCCACTGGGCGCTTTTAAGCACCCTGACCGGCTGGGCGCTTTATTTTGGGCTGCCACAGCTCACGACTCCATCGCAGGCACACTTGAGGTTCCCCTCGAAAGTCTGTCTCCATCATGTAGTCCCATGGATCTAACTCCGCCTGCCCTCTGCCCACCCAAGGCTGATAGCCCAATCTCGATTTTTGGCCATTGCTTTTTAGTCAGTCTGACCTGGCGCGATTTGGGCGGCCAGCCCAAGGCCTATTTGGCTCACTGGAGGCCCCTCAAGTCTCGCCCATCTCCGAGTCCGGGACGAATTAACCTCGCCCGCCCCACCAAGGCTATAGCCCACCTTGGCTTTTTTTCCAGTGGGGCTATTGGCACCTGACCTTCAAGAGCTTTTTTTTATGCTGCTGTTCCTTGCGGCTATTTTGGTACACGGAGGCCCCTCGCAGTCTCACCCCATTCTGAGTCCTCATGGATCTAACTCCGCCTCGCCCCCACCAAGGCTATAGCCCACCTGCTTTTTGGCCATTTTTCCACTGGCGCTTTTTGCACTCTGACCTGGCGCGATTATTTTGGGCTGGCCACATGGGCCTATTTTTCTCGCACACGGAGGCCCTCACAAAGTCTCGCCCATTCTGAGTCCGGGCACAGACGACCTCGCTCACCGCCTGCCACCAAGGCTATAGCCCAATTAAGCTCGAAATTCTTCCATGGGCTTTTGTCACCCCTGGGACCTGGCATCTTATTTTGATCGCATGTTCATGCCTCCTATATTTGGCTCCACTTGAGGCCCTCAAGTGGTCTCGCCCCGAGTCTGGCGTGACGATCTCGCCCCACCCAAGGCTATAGGCCTAATCTGATTTTATTTTTTCTGCGGTGGCTTTTTGCACCTGGGAGCTTTTTTATGCTGTTCCTGCGGCCTATTTTGGTACACGGAGGTCTCCTCGCAGTCTCGCCCCATTCCGAGTCCCGGACAAATCTTTTTCCCTGGGCCCCCCACCAATTGGCGAGTAGCCCACCCATTTTTGGCCATTTTTCCGCTTTTTGGGACCCCTCTGACCTTAGTGTTTATTTTGGCTACAGTTCATGCCTATTTTTGCACACGGAGGCCCTCGCAGTCTCACACCATTCTGAGTCCGGCGGGATCTAATCTCGCCTCTACCAAGTGCTATAAATTTTCTGACCCATTTTTTTTTGGCCATTTTTCCGCTGGGGCTTTTGCAACCCGACTATTTTATTTTATTTTGGGCACAGTTGTGCCCAAACTCCTGGCTGGCAAGGGCATACACGGAGGCTGCTGCAGTCTCGCCTGATTCGAGTCCGGACAAATCCGCCGCCCCATTTCCACCAAGGCTATAGCCCAATCTGCTTTTTGTCATTTTTCCATCATGCTTTTGAGCACTCCCCGACTGTCGGCGCTTATTTTGCAAGGCTATTGTACCCAAAATCCATCGCAGGCACACGGAGGCCCTCGGAAAGTCTTTGCCCATTCTCGAGTCCGGGCGGGATTTATCTCCCCGCCTCACGCCCCCCCACCTGTGCTATAGCCATCCATTTTGGGCCATTCAAGCAGGGCTATTGCACCCCGACCTGGAGCTTTTTTACGCTGGCTGTTCCACGGGGTTTATTGCACATCGAGGCCCCTCGGAATGGCTCACCCCATTCCGAGTCCCAACACTGACAACTTCGCCTCGCCCCACCAAGGCTATAGCCCAGCCGTTTTTTGCCCATTTTTCCGCAGGGGGCTTTTGGGACCCAGACCTTTGGGTGCTTATTTTTGACGCTACAGTTCAAGGTATTTTTGGCACACGGAGGCCCTCGCAGTCTCGTGACCATTCTGAGTCCGCGGACGAATCCTCGCCCCCCCACTGCGTCAGAGGCTCAATGACCCGATGGGCCGTTTTACCACTGGGGGCTTTTGTCACACCGACCTTAGGGCTCTTATTTTTGGTCTGCTACAGTTCATATTTGTTTCCCCACGAGGTCCTCCTCAGAAAGTCTCGGCCCATTCTGAGTCCGGGCGGATCGAACTCGCCTCGCCCACTATAGCTCACCTGCTTGGCCATTTTTCCGCTAGCTTTGTCACCTGACCTTTGGCTCTTATTTTTGCTGCCCAAGGCCTATATATTTGGCTGATTTGAGGCTGCAAGAAAGTCTTCGCCCCCACTCCGAGTCCAGCGGATCTAATCCGCCTCCCCACCAAGGGCTATAAATTTACCTGCTTTTTTGGCTATTTTTCCAAGAGGGGCTATTACACTGACCTTCAGCTTTTTTTGGGCCAAGTGTCTCCGTGGCCTATTTTTGCTACACGGAGGCTCTTAAAGTCTCGCCTGATTCATCCGGGCGGATCTAACTCAGCCTTCACCACCCAACGCTATAGCCCAGGTTTCAAGTTGCCATTTTTGGCCATTTCTTCTCTACTGGCTAGTCTTTTAAGCACCCCATCCTTAATTTTCGTTAGCTTTTATTTTACAGCTGTGTGCTCAAGGGCTTCACCTTTGGTGCACATCGAGGCCTCGCAAAGGCTCAGCCTGAGCCATCGAGTCCGCGGATCAATCCGCCTCGCTTCCCCACCTGTGCTATAGCCCACCTGCTGGCCATTTTTCCGCTGGGGGCTCTATGCAACCCGACCTTCGGGCGCTTATTTTTGGGAGCGGCTGTGCCCGCGGCCTATTTTTGTCACACGGAGGCCCCTCGCAAAGTCTCGCCCCATTCCGAGTCCGGCACGAATCCCCGCCTCTGCCCCCCCACCCAAGGCTATAGCCCACGATTTTTGCCATTTTTCTCCACTGGTGGCTTTGGCACCTGATCTTGGTTCTATTTTAAGGCTACAGCTCAAGGGGCCTCATTTTTCAGACACGGAGGCCCCTCACAGTCTCACCATTCCCGAGTCCGACGATCTAATCTCGCCTCGCTTCCCACCAAGGCTATAGTAGCCCACCTGCTGAAATTTTTTCCTGGGGACTTTTTGGCACCTCGGACCTGGGAGCGATTTTTGGCTGCTTATTTTTAAAGGCCTCACTCATGGCCTATTTTTGGTACACGGAGGCCCCTCGCAAAACTAGCCCCATTCCGAGTCCGGGCGGATCGCCTCACTTTCCCACCAAGGCTAGTAGCCCAATTTTGGATGCCACATTTTTCCCATGGGGCTTGTGGCACCAACCTTCAATTCGGCGCTGGCTCAAAATTCACACTTCAAGGCACGCTGGAGGCCCTCGCAAACTCTCGCCCCCATTCCGAGTCCGGGCGGATCTAATCCCCGCCTCCGCCCCCCACCAAGGCTATAGAGGCCACCTGCATTTTTCTCTGGGCTTATAATTTGACCTTCTAAGCACTTATTTTTGGGTGGCAGTGTCTGGGCCTATGTTTACACGGAGGGTCCCTGCAGTCTCACCATTCGAGTCCCATGGATTAACTTCGTCTGCCTCCCACCAAGGCTATAGCCCACCTGCTTTTTGGCCATTTTTTCCATTGGGATTTTGGCACCTGACCTTGAGCGCTTTTTTTTGGGCGTGGCAGTGCCCAAGGCCTATTTTTGGCACATGAGGCCCTCGCAGTCTCGGCCCCATCTGAGTCCGGGCGGATAATCCTCACCCGCCATTTCCCACCAAGGCTATAGCCCACCGATTTTTGGCCATTTTTCAGCAGAGGGGATTTTGGCACCTGACCTCGGCGCTTTATTTTGGGGGGGTGCCTGCAGCCCATTTTTTTGGCCCACGGAGGCCCTCGCAGTCTCACGATTCTGAGTCCCATGGATCTAATCCTCGCCCGCCTCCACTGCAAGGCTTATGGCCCACCTGCTTTTTACGGTGATCATTTCCCGCTGGAGGCTTTTGGCACCTCGACTGGCTTATTTTGGCGTAGGCAGTGCTCATGGGCGTCGATTTTTGCATACTTGATCGCCCTCGGTGAAAGACTCGTCATTCTCGAGTCCGCGGATCTAACGCCTCCTCACCAAGACTATAGCCCACCCGATTTTTTGCCATTTTTCTGCTGGAGGATTTTGCACCCCTGACCTTCATTCATTTTGATGGTTGTGTCATGACCGTCTACATGGCACACACTGAGGCCCCCCTCGCAGTCTCGCCTTTCCGAAGTCCGGCAAGGACGAATCCGCCTCGCCTCCCATCCAAGGCTATATTCCACCCGCTGGGCCATTTTTCAAGAGGGGATTTTGGGTACCTCGACCTCGGGCGCACATTTTGGGGTGGTAGCCTGCCCATTTTGGCCCACGGAGGCCCCTCGCAGTCTCGCCCCATTCCGAGTCCGCGGATCTAATCCTCACCACTCCCCCCACCAAGGCTATGGCCCAATCTGCTTTGGCCATTTTTCCGCTTGAGGCTTTTGCACCCGAACTGGCATTTATTTTGGCTGCAGTGCCCAAGGCCTATTTTTGCACACGGGCGTCTCGCAGTCTCGCCTGATTCTTGAGTCCGCATGGATTTAATCTCGCCTACTTCCACCAAGGCTATAGCCCACCCGATTTTTACATTTTTCCTATTTGGGGCTTAGCTTTGTCACCTGACCTTCGGGCGCTTATTTTTGGGTGGCGCTGGCTGTACACCTCATTGCCTATTTTGGCATACGGATTTCGCCTCGCAAAGACTCGCAACATTCTGAGTCCCCGGGCGGATTAACGCCTCGCCCGCCACTTCCACCAAGACTATAGCCCAATCTGGGATTTTGGCCATTTTTCTGTGTAGGCTTTTTTGGCACCCGACCTTCAAGGCACTTATTTTTCGCACGATGCATATACAGTTCAAGGACTGTCCCGCTGGCACACGGAGGCCCTCTGTCTCGCCTTCCTTCTCGAATCCGCGGATGAATCCTTCGCCTTTCGCCCAACCAAGGCTATAGCCCACCCCGCTATTTTTCCGCTAGATTTTGGCAAATTCCTGACCTGGCGCTTTATTTTGACGCTGCCAGCCCGCCTGCTGACGTCTGTGGCACACGGAGGCCCTCGCAAAGTCTCGCCCTTTCCGAGTCCGCGATTTAACTCGCCGCTCTCAACAACACGTGCTATAGCCCACCTGCTTTTTGGCTCCATTTTTCCGCTTGGGGGCTTTGGCACCTCCGACCTTCAGGTGCTTATTTTTAGCTGGCTGTGCTCAAGGGCCTATTTTTGGCACACGGAGGCCCCTCGCAAAGTCTCGACCCATTCCGAGCCCGGCGGTCGAACTTCGCCCGCCCCCACCACCAAGGCTATAGCCCAACCGCTTTTTTCACGGGCTTGCACCTGACCTCGGCCACGGGCTGCCACACCATATTTTTCACGTGACGGAATCCCTCAAAAGTCTCGCCTATTCAGTCCGCAGATCTTTCCCCACCAAGGCTATAGCCCACCCGATGGCCATTTTTCCGCTAGGCTTATGGCACCTCACTGTTTTTTTGGCGAGGCTGCGATCATGACCTGGCACACGGGCCCTCGCAAAAGTCTCGCCCATTCTGAACAGGCGGATCTAATCCGCCTCACTACCAAGGCTATAGCCTTTTTGGCCATTTTCGCTTAGCTTTTTACACGCCGAGGCATGGCTTTTTAGGCTGCTGTCCGCTGCCTTTTGGCACACGGAGGCCCTCGAATGTCTCGGCCAGATTCGAGCCCGGCGAATCTCACAGCCCCTACCACCTAGGGCTACGGCACACCACTTTTGGCCATTTTTCCGGTGCTTTTGGCACCTGACCTTCGGTGCTTATTTTTGCCATGACTTCACAAGCACACGGAGGCCCTCGTCTCGCCCCATCTGAGTCCCATGGATCTAATCCTCACTACCTCCAACCACAGGCTATAGCCCACCTGCTTTTTGGCCATTTTTCCGGGGCTTTTTGCACCTGGACCTTCGGTGTTATTTTGCTGTTGTGCTCAAGGCCTATTTTGCATTTGATTTCTGCAAAGACTCAGAATATTCTTGAGTCCGGCGAACTCACCTCACTTCCACCAAGACTATAGCCCACCCGATTTTTGGCCATTTTTCTGCTGGAGGCTTTGCACCTGACCTTCGGCGACTTTTGGCGGCTGGCCACCTGGCCTTATTTTTGGCACACGGATCAGAAGACTCACAACATTCTGAGTCCGCGGATGAATCTCGGCCTCACTTCCCACCAAGACTATAGCCCACCCGATTTTGGCCATTTTTCTGTTGAGGCTTTTGGCACCTGATCTGGCGCTTATTTTTACGCTGGCCTGTCCATGGGCCTTTTACACACGGAGGTCCCTCAAATGTCTCGCCCCATTCCCGAGTCCGGGGATCTATCTCTACAGCCCCACCCCCAAGGCTTTAGCCCACCCGTTTTTTTGGCCTTTTTTTCCGAGGGGAGCTTGGCGCTGACCTTCTGGCGGTTATTTTTGCTGGCTGTGCCAAGGCCTATTTTTGCACACGGAGGTCAGCCAGAAGTCTCGCCCCATCTGAGTCCCAAGGAAGAACTCGCTGCCCCACCCCCCAAGGCTATAGCCCACCTGATCCGCTTGGGGTTTTGTGCCACCTTCGAGCTGATTTTGCTGGGCTGCCAAGCTCATTTTTGTCACCCGAGGCCCTCGCAAAGTCTCGCTCTATTCCGAGTCCGCGGATTTGACCTAAGCCCCACCCCCAACGCTATAGCCCACCTGCTGGCTTTTTCCAGGGGTTATGGCGTCCCCTTCGGGCAGGTACTTTTGGGCGCGGATGTGCCCGCGGCCTACACTTGCCCCACAGAAGACGCTCGCAAAGTCTCGGCCCATTCCGAGTCCGGGCGGATTAATCTCACAGCCCCACCCCCAAGGCTAGCCCACCATGCTTTATCCGCTTTGGGGTTTTACACTGGAGTTTATTTTGGCTGCTGCTCAAGGCCTATTTTTGGCACCCGGAGGCCCCTCGCAAAGTCTCGGCTTCTATCTGAGTCCCATGGATCGAATTTGGCAGCCCCACCCCCAACGCTTATAGCCCACCCGCTTTTTTGGCTTTTTCTGTAGGCTCACCTTCGGCAGTTATTTGTTCATGGATGTGCCCTGCCTACTTTTGCACACAGAAGTCAGCCGCCAGTCTCGCCCCATTCCGAGTCCCGGATTAATCTCGCCCCCCACCCCCAAGGCTATAGCCCACCTGCTGATCCGCTTAGCTGGTTGGCTGACCTTCTGGCGCGATTTTTGGACGCTGCTGTGCTCACACCTATTTTGGCACACGGAGGTCAGCGAAGCAAAGTCTCGCCTCATTCCCGAGTCCCGCGGATCTAATCTCGCCATCCCCACCCCCCAAGTCTATAGCCCAATCTGCTTTATCCGCTTTGGGATTTTGGCGCCATGACCTTCGGGCGCTACAGTTCAAGGACTATTTTTGTCACCCGGAGGCCCCTCGCAAAGTCTCGCCCCATTCCGAGTCCGGCCGACGAACTTGGCCAGCCCCACCCCCCATGGCTATATAGCCCACCCGTTTTTTTGGCTTTTTTCCGCAGGGGGGTTATATCACCCCGACCTTCGGGCGGTTATTTTTGGACGCGGCTGTGCCCTCGGCCTATTTTTGGCACACTGAGGCCGCTAGCAAAGTCTTGCCCCATTCCGAGTCCGGCGGACGAACTTGGCCAGCCACACCCTCCAAGGCTATAGCCCACCCGTTTTTTTGGCCTTTTTCCAGGGAAGAGGACACTACCTTCTGGCGGTTATTTTATGTGTCATGGCCTATTTTTGGCACACGGAGGCCGCTAGCAAAGTCTCTCCCCATTCCGAGTCCAGCGGAAGAACTTCGCCAGCTCCACCCCCCAAGGCTATAGCCCACCCGTTTTATCCGCTTGGGGGGGTTTTGGTGCCGCAAGCTTCGGACGCTTATTTTTGGGCGCGGCTGTTCCCGCGGCCTATTTTTGTCACCCGGAGGCCCCTCGCAAAGTCTCGCCCCATTCCGAGTCCGGCGGACGAACTTGGCCAGCCCCACCCCCCAAGGCTATAGCCCACCCGTTTTTTTGGCCTTTTTCCGCAGGGGGGTTATGGCGCCCCGACCTTCGGGCGGTTATTTTACGGCCGGCTGTGCCCGCGGCCAATTTTTTGCACATGGAGGCCGCTAGCAAAGTCTCGCCCCATTCCGAGTCCGGCGGACGAACTTCGCCAGCCCCACCCCCCAAGGCTATAGCCCACCCGTTTTATCCGGCTATGGGTTTTGCCACACCTGGGCGCTTATTTTGCCAGCCATGGGCCTATTTTTGGCACACGGAGGTCAGCCGAAAGTCTCGCCCCCATCTGAGTCCGGCGGAAGAACTCCTCGCCCCACCCCCCAAGGCTATAGCCCACCTGCTTTATCCGCTTTGGCTGACTGGCGCTTTATTTATGCTGTCACCATGGCTACCAAGGCTAATTTTATCACCCGGAGGCCCTCGCAAAGTCTCGCCATCTGAAGTCCGGCGGATCTAATCCTGGCCAGCCCCACCCCCAAGGCTATAGCCCAATCTGCTTTTTTTTTCCTGGGGTTATGGCGCCTCTAGCTTGGCGAAACATTTTTGGCTGCCAGCTCAAGGGCCTATTTAGGCACACTTGAGGCTGCTAGCAAAGTCTCGCCTCATTCTGAGTCCGGGCGAAGAATCACTCCCCACCCCAAGGCTATAGCCCACCTGCTGCTTATCCATGGTTTTGTGCTGTGACCTTCTGAGTTTATTTTGGCTGCTACAGTCTGGGCCTATTTTTGTCACCTGAGGCCCCTTGGCAAAGTCTCGGCCTATTCCTCGAGTCCGGCGATCATCTTGGCACAGCCCCACCCCCAAGGCTATATGCTTTTGGCTTTTTCCGTGGGGGCGCCTCGAGCTTTATTTTGCCTGTGCCGCATGCCTATTTGTGGCACACGGGTAGGCTGGTAGCAGTCTCGCCCATCTGAGTCCGGGCGGAAGAACATCGCCTCGCCCACCCCCCAGGCTATAGCCCACCTGCTTTTATCCGCTTTGGTGGTTTGTTACACTGGAGCTTATTTTTGGGCGCGGCTGTGCCCGGGGCCTATTTTTGTCACCCGGAGGCCCCTGGCAAAGTCTCGCCCCATTCCGAGTCCGGCGGTAGAACTTGGCCAGCCCCACCCCCCATGGCTATAGCCCACCGCTTTCCTTTTTTCCAAGGCTATGGCGCCCACTTCGGCGGTTATTTTGCTGCTGTGCGCCACGACCTTGGTACACCTGAGGCGCTTAGCAATGTCTCGCCCCCATTCTGAGTCCGCTGGAGGAACTCGCCTCACCACCAAGGCTATAGCACACCCTTTTTTTTGGCATTTTTCCAAGAGGGGGCTATTGGCACCTGACCTTCAAGAGTTTTTTTCATGCTGGTGCTGCCTATTTTTCGCACACGGAGGCCCCCACAGTCTCGCCCCATTCCGAGTCCGCGACGAACCGCCTTCGCCTCCTAACCCCACCAAGGCTATAGCCCACCTGCTTTTCGAAATTTTTCCGCTGGGGCTTTTTGTCACCCCGACCTGGCACTTATTTTTGATCGCTGTGCCCGGCCCATATTTGGCTCACATTTGAGGCCCCCTCAAGTCTCACTTCCCATCTGAGTCTGGCAGACGAACTCGCCTCCCCCCGCCCACCCAAGGCTATAGCCCACCCGATTTTTGGCCAGTTTTCTGGGGTGGCTTTTGCACCTGACCTTCGAGCTTTTTTGCAGCTGTTCCTGGCGCCTATTTTGCACACCTGAGGCCCTCGCAGTCTCGACCCATTCCGAGTCCCAAGGGACTTCAACTTTCCCGCCTCCACCAAGGCGAGTAGCCCACCCATTTTTGGCCATTTTTCCGCTTGGGTTTTGGGACCCTGACCTTGGTGTTTATTTTGGCGGCAGTTCAAGGCCTATTTTTGCATTACACGGAGGCCCTCGCAAAGTCTCACACCATTCGAGTCCGGCGGATCTAATCCGCCTCACTTCCACCAAGGCTATAGCCGAATGACCCATTTGGCCATTTTTCCGCTTAGCTTTTGGCAACCCGACCTTTGGCTTTTATTTTGGCACGGTTTAAACTCCTCATGGCATATTTGAGGCCGCTCAGAAGTCTCGCCTGATTCCAGTCCGGCGGACAAACTCGCCGCCCCCACCAAGGCTATAGCCCACCTGCTGGTCATTTTTCCACTGGCTGGCACCTGACCGCCGGGCGCTTATTTTTGGGTGCGCCAGCCCAAAAACTCCACAAGAGGCACACGGAGGCCCTCGGAAAGTCTTGCCCATTCCCGAGTCCGGGCGGATCTCGGCGCCCCACCTGCTATAAATCATCCATTTTGGCCATTTTTCCAGGGTTGGCACCTGACTCGGGAGCTTTTTGCTGGGCTGTTCCACGGCCCATTTACATCGAGGCCCCTCGGAATGGCTCACCCCATTCCGAGTCCGTCGGACAAACTTCGCCCGCCCCCCCCCACCAAGGCTATAGCCCAGCCGTTTTTTGCCCATTTTTCCGCAGGGGGCTTTTGGGACCCTGACCTTTGGGTGCTTATTTTTGGACGCGGCTGTGCCCGCGGCGTATTTTTGGCACACGGAGGCCCCTCGCAAAGTCTGGCACCATTCCGAGTCCCATGACGAACCGCCCTCCAAGGTCAGAGCCCACCCGATTTTTTGGGCTTTTTACCACCGGGGCTTTAGTCACACCGACCTTTTCGGCGCTTATTTTTGGTCGCGCTGGCTTCATATATTTGCCTCACGAGGCCCCCGCAGTCTCGCTTCCCCATTCTGAGTCCGGGGATTTAATCTCACCCGCACCAAGGCTATAGCCCACCTGCTGGCCATTTTTCCGCTTGGGCTTTTGTCACCTGACCTTGGGCTGCTTATTTTGGCTGCCTGCTTCAAGGCCTATATTTGGTTGATTTGAGGTCAGAAGTCTCGCCCCACTGAGTCCATGATCTAACTCTCGCCTTTCACCAAGTGCTATACCCCAATTCGCTTTTGGCCATTTTTATTAGCTATTGGCACCTGACCTCGAGTGCTGCCAAGGGTTCCTGTGGCCTATTTTTTTACATGGAGGCTCTTGCAAAGTCTCGCCATTCCGAGTCCCGGATGAACTTCTCGCCCCCACCCAAAGTGCTATAGCCCACCTGCTTTTTGGCTATTTTTCCGCTGGGGTCTTTACCCCATCCTTCATATTATTTTTACGCTGGCTGTGCTCATGGCCTAATTTTGACACGGAGGCTCCCTCAGGCTCACGCCCATTCTCCGAGTCCCGGCTGACGATTTACTCGCCTGCCCCACCCAAAGTTATAGCCCACCTGCCATTTTTCCATGGGGGTTTATAACCCGACCTTCAAGGCTTATTTTTGGGAGCGCCAGCTGTTCCTTATTTTTGTCAAGCATCGGAGGCCCCTCGCAGTCTCGCCGCCCCCATTCCGAGTCCGGGCGACGAACCGCCTCTGCCCCCCCCACCCAAGGCTGTAGCCCAATTCATTTTTGGCATTTTTCCAATGTGGCTTTTGGGCAATCTGGATCACTGGTTCTTATTTTTGGCTGTTCAAGGGCCTCATTTTTTTGCACACGGAGGCCCCTCACAAAGTCTCACCTATTCTGAAGTCCGCGGATCGAATCCCGCCTCACTTCCACCTCAAGGCTATAGCTCAAATCTGCTTTTCTTCGAATGCCTGGGACTTTGGCACCTCGACCTTCAAGCATTTTTGGGCTTTCACCAAGGGCCTATTTTTGGTACACGGAGGCCCCTCAGAAAACTAGCCCCATTCTCCGAGTCCCATGGATCTAATCCTCCGCCCCCACCAAGGCTATAGCCCAATCTGATGGCTATTTAGCTTAGGCACCACGACTTCGGCGCTTAATTTTTTACGCTGGGGCCACTTCACATGGCACGCTGGAGCCCTCGCAAACTCTCACATCTCCGAGGCCGGCGGACGAACTTCGCCCGCCCCCCGAACCAAGGCTATAGCCCACCCGTTTTTTGGCCATTTTTCCTCCGGGGGCTTATGGCACCCCGACCTTCGGGCACTTATTTTTGGGTGTGGCAGTGCCCGGGGCCTATGTTTGGCACACGGAGGGTCCTCGCAAAGTCTCGCCCCATTCCGAGTCCGGCGGATTAATCTCACTCGCCTACCAAGGCTATGGCCCACCCGTTTTTTGGCGATTTTTCCGCTGGAGGCTTTTGGCACCCCGACCTTCGGGCGCTTATTTTTGGGCGAGGCAGTGCCCGCGGCCTATTTTTGGCATACGGACGCCCCTCGCAAAGACTCGCAACATTCCGAGTCCGGCGGACGAACTTCGCCCGCCCCCCCACCAAGACTATAGCCCACCCGATTTTTGGCCATTTTTCTGCTGGAGGCTTTTGGCACCCCGACCTTCGGGCGCTTATTTTTGGGCGCGGCTGTGCCCGTGACTGCCCGCGGGCACACGGAGGCCCCGAGTCTGCCTTTCTGAGTCCGCGTGATCGAACTCGCTCCCAACCATGCTATAGCCCACCTGCTAAGTGGCCATTTTTCTCCGCTTGGGGGCTTTTGCACCTCGACCTTCGGCACTTATTTTGGGCGTGGCAGTGCCCGGGCCTATGTTTGGCATGGACTGAGGTCCTCGCAGTCTCGCCCCATTCTATCGAGTCCGGCGGATCTAATCTCGTCCGCCCCCCCACCAAGGCTATAGCCCAATCTGCTTTTTGGCCATTTTTCCGCTAGGATTTTGGCACCTGGGACCTTGAGCGCTTTTATTTTTGGGCGCGACAGTGCCCCTGGCCTATTTTTGGCACATGGAGGCCCCTCGCCGAGTCTCGCCTCTATCCCGAGTCCGGGCGGATCAATCTCACCATTTCACCAAGGCTATAGCCCAATCTGCACCATTTTGGCCATTTTTCAAGAGGGATTTTGGCACCTGACCTTCGGCGACATTTTGGGGCAGTGCCTGCAGCCCATTTTGGCCCACGAGGCCCTCGCAAAGTCTCGCCTCATTCGAACCGGGCGTGGATTTAACCGCTCGCCCCACCAAGGCTATGGCCCAATCTGCTTTTACGATTTTTCCATTGAGGCTTGGCACCCTGACCTTGGCGCTTATTTTGGCGAGGCAGTTCATGTCGATTTTTACATAATGGATCTCGCAAAGACTGCACAATTGCTCCGAGTCCGCGATCTAACTCGCCTCACTACCAAGGCTATGGCCCACCCATGCATGATTTTTCCGCTGGAGGCTTTTAGGCACCGACTGGCGCTATTTTGGGCGGAGGCAGTGCCTGGCGATTTTTTGCATACGGACGCACATCTCGTGAAAGACTCGTGAATATCGAGTCCGCGGATCTAACCTTGCCCGCCTCCAACCAAGGCTATAGCCCACCCGCTTTTTGGCCATTTTTCCGCAGGATTTGGCACCTGACCTTCGGGCGCGGCTTATTTTGGGGTGGCAGTGCCTGCGGCCTATTTTTTGGCCCATTGAGGCCCTCGCAGTCTCACCACGAGTCCGGCGGATCGAACTCGCTCACTTCCACCAAGGCTATGTCCCAATCTGCTTGGCCATTTTTCCGCTTGGAGGCTAATGGCACCTTAACTGGCATTTTTTTGATCGCAGGTGCTCATGTATTTTTGCATTTTCACGCGTCTCGCAGTCTCGCCCCATTCCAGTCCGGTGATCGAACCAGCCTCCTCCCACCAAGATCTATAGCCCACCATTTTTTGGCCATTTTTCTGGAGGATTTTGCACCTGACCTTCGGCGCTTATTTTGACGCGGCCAGTTGTGCTGACTGCCCGCAAGGGCACACGGAGGCCCTCGCAAAGTCTCGGCCTTTCCGAGTCCGGGCGGACGAATCACCGCCTCGAATCCAAGGCTATATTCACCCGCTTTTTGGCCATTTTTCCGCTAGCTTTTGCACCTGACCTTCGGGTGCTTATTTTTGGGTGC
Source organism: Citrus cavaleriei (assembly GCA_030448925.1). NCBI lineage: Eukaryota > Viridiplantae > Streptophyta > Magnoliopsida > Sapindales > Rutaceae > Citrus > Citrus cavaleriei. Next base: position 28,481 of record JAUJEN010000427.1, read on the forward strand.
GGCAGTGCTCATGCCTATTTTTTGGCCCACGGAGGTCTCGCAGTCTCCGCCTCGAGTCCCGGATCTAATCTCGCCTCCCCCACCAAGACTATAGCCCACCATTTTGGCCATTTGCTGAGGCTTTTACACCTGACAATTCGGTAAGACTTTGGGTTGCAAGGTACACCTCCTATTTTTGCACGGACGCCTCGCAAAGACTCACAACTTCTGAGTCCGACGGATCTCTACCTCACTTCGCCAGACTATAGCCCACCCGATTTGCACATTTAACATTCCGCCGTTGAGGTTTTTACACCCTCGATCTGGCGCTTTATTTTGGGCGCTGGCTGTGTCTGTGGCCTTTTTTACACACGGAGGCTCTAAATGTCTCGCCGTCTATTCGAACCAGTCCTCATTTGATCTTCCTATTAGCCCCACCCCCAAGGGTTTAGCCCACCTGCTTTTTTGGCCTTTTTCCGAAGCAGGGTTATGGCCTGACCTTCGGCGCTTATTTTGATGCGCACAGTTCAAGGACTGCCTGGCACACGGAGGCCCTCGCAGTCTCGCCTTTCCGAGTCCGGGCGGATCGAATCCGCCGCCGCTTCAACACGGCTATAGCCCACCTGCATGTCTATTCCGGGGCTTTTTGGCACTGACCTTCAGGGAAGATGCATGCTGGCCAGCTCATGCCCCTTTAAGCACACGGAGGCCCTCGCAGTCTCTCGACCTCAGCCTGAGTCTCGGCGGCCTGTAATCCTCGCCTCGCCCCCACCACCACAAGGCTATAGCCCAACTGCTTTTTTTTTGTTATTTTCACGGGCTTTTGGCACCCTGACGCCACGGCTGTACTCCGCCACGCACGAACTTCACAAATTTCCCATTCCGAGTCCCGCAGACTAATCCGCCTCACCAAGGCTATAGCCCACCCGATGGCCATTTTTCCCGCTGGGGCTTATGGCACCCTGACCTGGCGCTTATTTTACGGCTGCGCCTGACCTCATGGGCACACTGGGGCCTCGCAGTCTCGCCTCCCGAAATAGGCGGATTTTAATCTCGGCCCGCCTCTACCAAGCAGGCCTGCCCTGCTTTGGCCATTTTTCCGCTAGCTTTACACGCTGAGTCAGCTGGCGCTGCTACAGCTCAAGGGGGGTTTTTACACACTGAGGTCAGCCAGAAGTTCAGCCTCATTCGAGTCCGCGGAAGAACTTTGCTTGCCCCACCCCCAAGGCTATAGCCCAATTCATGATCCCAGTTTTGTGCCATGACTGGAGTTTATTTTTTACGCCACAGTTCAAGGCCTATTTTGTCACCCGAGGCCCCTCGCAAAGTCTTCGCCCCATTCCGAACCAAGGGATCTAATCTTGGCAAGCCCCACCCCCCAACGCTATAAGCCCACCCGTTTTTTTGGGCTTTTTCCGAGGTTGTGGCGCCTGACCGTCAAGTAGTTATTTTTGGCTGGATGCCCGCTGCCACTTTGGCACACACACAGAAGCCGCCGCAGTCTCGCCCATTCCGAGTCCGCGGATCAATCTCGCCAGCCCCACCCCTCAAGGGTATAGCCCAATCTGCTTTTATCCGCTTTGGCTTTGGCGCGACCTTCGGCGCTGGCTGGGCGCTGGCCAGTTCTGCCACCTATTTTGGCACATCGGAGGTCGCCAGCAAAGTTCGCCCCATCTGAGTCCCATGATCTAACCATCCCCACCCCCAAGTCTATAGCCCAATCTGCTGCTTTATCCGCTTTAGAGCTGGCTGACCTTCGGGCGCTTATTTTTGGGCTGGCTGTGCTCATGATTTTTGCATCTGGAGGCCCTCGCAAAGTCTCTCAGAGTCCGTCACGAACTGGACAGCCTAATTCTATGGCTTATATCTGCTGGGTTTTTTTCCTGAGACCACCTGACCTTCTGCTACATGATGGGTCAAGCTCACCATGGAAGACTGAGATCATGCAGTGCCTGTCTCATCTCAACCATGGATTTAATTAGCTACTCCCACCTCTACAGCCTCCACCATGGCCATCCATGGTTTACACACACCTTTCAAGGCGATATTTTTTGCTGCTGTGTCTCAAGGGTCGAGTTTGCCATCTGAGGCCTCGTGACCTCTATTCTCGAGTCCCATGGATTTAACTTGGCCAGCCACCTCTATAGCCCACCTGTTGTCCTTCAGGTTAGGCGCTCACTGGCGCGGTTATTTTGGCTTAGCAGTTCAAGGCTCATTTTGCACACGGAGGTCGCTAGCAAAGTCTGCCCCATTCCTGAAGTCCGCGGACGAAGTCCGCCAGCCCCACCCCCCAAGGCCATAGCCCACCTGCTGATCATTAGCTGGGACACATGACCTTCGGGCGCTTATTTTGGGCGAGGCCAGGTCTCATGGGCTCATTTTTTCACTCTGGAGGCCCCCTCGCAAAGTTCCGGCCCATTCCGAGTCCGGCGACCATCCCGCCAGCTCCACCACCCAAGGCTATAGCCCACCATGGTATTTTTTCCGAGGGGTTTATATACTCGGACTGGTTATTTTTACATGTGTCACGCCTATTTTTTGCACACGGAGGTCATGCAGCAAGTTCTCCCCATTCCGAGTCCATGATCTAACTTCACATCTCTTACCCCCCATGTTATAGCCCACCTGCTTTTATCTCATTGTTTTAAGCCATCTTCGCTTATTTTTAAGCGCTGGTTGTGTCTGCTGGCTATATTTGTCACCTTGATAATCCCTCAGAAATCTCGCCTATCTGAGTCCCAGCGGATTAACTTTGCTAGCCCCACTTTCAAGGCTATAGCCCACCTGCTTTTTTATTTTTTCAAGGGGCGGCGTCTCCGACCTGGTGGTTTTGGCGCTGGCCAGTTCATGCCTATTTTGCACACGGAGGCCGCTTAGTAAAGTCTCGCCTGACCCGAGTCCGGGCGTGGACGAACTGCCAGCGCCTCCCACCCCCCAAGGCTAGCCCAATCTTATCCGCTGGGGTTTGGCGCCATGTCTGGTGCTGAGCCATGCTACAGTCTGCTGGCCTATTTGCACACACGGAGGTCTCGCAAAGTCTCGCCCCCATTCCGGAACCGTCATGGATGAAGTTCAGTTGCAGAAAGAAGCAGAATCGATTAACCTAGCAATACGTAACTGGAACGAAGTGGCTACTGAT
>JAUJEN010000043.1:0-120299 GCA_030448925.1 Citrus cavaleriei
CTAGTTTCCAGTTCCATGTCCATCAAAACATGCAAGTAATCTTGCCAGTCCATGGCAGCACTCCCATTTCTGGCCCCATGCCATCTACAAGTACATCAACGGGCATCTTCCCCTATTAGCTAATCGCCACCAGCCTTAATAATTTCATCCACAACTGTTTCTGCAAAACATTAATCCACCAGAATTTTTTTTTGGACCGCTTGTTTGAGACAAACCAGAAGAAGAAACAAGAGTAACATAAAATCCACTATTCGGTAGATATTGTGTCTTTACCAATATGCTTGTTTAAGAATGAACAGGCCCATAAACCCCACTCTCCCATATACAGTAACTCATTTGGCAAATCACTAGGGAGAGTTTGATCTGCTTTATCAAAATAGGGTATCAAAAGTTAACAATTTAAGTATTTAGGGAACAATGTCATCATTATTGAAAGAATTAGCCAATCATACCTCTTAAACTTTGTTAAGAAGATCAAGTAGCCTTTCATCACCAGCATGCTTTGCTAGACAGCAATCGAGATAATAAACACCAGCCGCCCGCATATGAATGTCACACGCCACATCCATACATCCCATAATAAATTCTTAAATCAGATCAATCATTTCTAATGGTGTACAGCTATAACTCAATATACAATCAATTGCAAATTCAACTAGGCAGGCAACCCACATACCATGTTACAACTTTCCAATTTGATTCTATCTTTTAGAAGTATTTTTCAGCCTTTGGGAGTTACGCCTGAATCTGCACTCAGTCTAGAGTTTCCAAACATCTAGATTTCACATACAAAAGAACATCAAATTCTACTCCACTAAGGAGGAATTCAGATCCAGCACCCCAATCAATTTTCATCTCTATAACCAACCTAGTTTGACAAATTCAGCTATCAGAAATATCACATAACATCAATAGATTTGAATTGCTAAATTTGATTAAATCCGAAACTCGGTTCAGAATTCCTCCCATTTTGCACATTTCCTCTCTAACAAATGTGTTACTTCAAATTCGCCTCTAGCAAAACCCATTTACACTGTGGGAAAGATAGACCACAAGTGGGTTAATAAAATTTAGTGAATTTTGAACAATCTAAGAGTCCCAAATAACAACTTTTAGTTCACTGAATGAGCTGGGAGCTGTGATTCAAGCAATTAGGCACGAAACAATTGCAGCTTCAATTGAAAAACATTAGCAAATTTCCCATTCAATTTGGAATCAAACAGAAACCTACCTCTTCGAGTAATCCACACAACATGTGTTCGTGTTAGTGAGAACAGAGACAGAGGGAGTACCCAGAATCTCGCGAAGCAGAACCACAGGCCTTTGATTAACATCACAACACAACTTCAGCTCATTGGTCATTCTTGGTAACTTGGTAAGCTTTAAACAGCGAGTAAAGGTCCCAAGAGCACCCGTATATTAAAGTAAAATCTGCACACGCTTCCACCACTCCCCATGTCTCATTCACAACTCCAAAATGAAAAAAAAAATTCTGCTCATATATAAATATTAAAAAAAGAGGATTGTAAAGAAGAAAAATCATAAATTGCTATACGGGAAAGTTAAAAGAGATGGAGTTAATTGTTTGTTTGAGAGCCAAAGCTGAGTTTTTGAGCGTCACTAACTGCTGTGTACGGAAGAGAATGAGTAAGAGAGTCTTTAAGTAGTTGTTGTTTCATGAGCTGCAACCAAAGTGATGTTTGCATTTCATTTGGGAAGAAACGACTAGCCATGTTGGCTTCCGTAGAGATTGGTTGTTTCTTCTTGCGCGATATGATTCCTTCTTTGTGCAGAGAGTAGCTTTTGGATTGCAGAAGTTTATAGGAATTTTGCAGAAAGGATCTGTGTATGTGCGTCATTGCTCACTGCCACAGATGTCGCCTGTTCGAGAGTGAGGAGTGTGGTAAAGGTGGTTTAGAATATCCACCTCAGCCTCAATTTTGTATTTATTTTCCTAACATTATTATTTAGAGATTTAGGCTTTTACGGTCTTAATTATAATTTTTATTGGTTATTTTTAATTTTATAATAAAGAGGGATAATTTCTTAATCATTCTATTACAAATATTCTAATATCTATGATAAAAAATTTTACATACACTGTCTAAAATAATTTTGTTATAATTATGGAAATTTTCTCCATTAAATAATAAGAATAAATTGTTTATTATAAATTTATTTTCATTCCTTGCGTTATAATAATTCTAAAGTAGTCATGTTGGTTTGGGATATCATTAAATATTAGTAGTCATATTGTTTGTATATTACTTTGTGTCAAGTAATTTAAAAATTTGCTTTGAGATCAGTTAGTTAGTAACTAGTGTTCTGTTCATAAGTTTAAATGTTTGTGTTCCATTTATGTTCAAATGTTTGAATCTTTGATTTCACCAATGCATCAATTTGTTCAGAATCATCCCGAAGCGTTATGCCAACCCAAGTTCAGTTTCTCCAAACGGAATGAAATTTTGAACCCATCACTACTATCCGTTTAACTTATTCGGTAATTTCAGCCCATAACTATTAGGAGGAACCTTTTCCGAGATTGGACCAAAATTCTCATAGTCTACTCAAGAAGGTTAAATAAAATATGCATAAAAATATCGGAATCCAAACCTTGAATTCTCATTGGTGGCTGGAGAACTGGATGTATAGATACTTTGTTGCCAATATCTTGTATCCTCTTCACTATATCCAATTATATAACTCATTTTTATCGTAAATCGCGTGGACTTTAATATAAATACAACAATATCGCTTACATCTCTTTCATTCTTCAACGAATGTGTTATCCTTTAGAAAGAAAGTCTCAACACTGTTGTTAATGGCCTCTCCAAGCTTGCTGCTTGTTCCCTCTAAGCCAGTCCCCAAAAGAGGTTTAATTAGTTTTCATTTTTGGGTCCGATTTCTTATTATGAGCTTGCTTGTTCTTGTTATTTTTGTGAAAAAATAAATATTGCTGATATTTACGTAATATCTGTTGCATGTAAACCAGTATCTTTCAAAGGACCTGAGTTTTTGGAGTTTCGCCTCAGAATGATGGTGTTGATTTGTGCCTTCTGTATTAAGATGTATGCGCTGTTACAGCAAAAATATACATTTGCACAAAAAAAACCTATAAGACCTTGATGGTACTCTTAGCTTTTTGTATGATGTTTTGTGAGAGAGATTGTAGTTTGAATCACAAAGTTAAATGAGTGAGATTATCTGAAAAATAAGAATCGTTAGATAGTTGGAATTTGTCTGACAGTTCAGTGCCATGATCTACAGTACGTTGGTTGTTACGTTGAGATGAGCCATAAGTTGTTAATTTGTTGTTATTTTTGATATTTTGTGGTGGCTGCATTAACATTAATCAATTACTGCAGAGAGAATTCAGCCAAAGCAAAATGGGTGGTAAGAGCCCAAATACCACAATTTCTGCCTTCAGTTAGTCGATGCCTCTGGCCAAGGAAGAAAACTCAGAAAAGGCAGTTATAATCACCGGCGCATCGCTCGATTGGGGCTGGCCACACAAGGCTTTAGCTGAACCAAAATGGCATATAAATCATGGCCTGCAGGGATTTCCTTCTTCAGCATGAGAGCGCCAAGTCGGTTGGCATGGCTATGAGAACTACACTATCATGCATTTAGATCTGGCTTCTTTCTACCTGCAGCAGTGTTCGCTTTGCATGGTTGTTGATACCTTCAGGCGATCAGGCAGACCTCTCGATGTGCTAGTTTGCAATGCTGCTGTTTATTTGCCAACTGCTAAGGGAGCCTACATTTCTGACGGGCTTAGGGATTTTGAACTTTAGGTGTTGGAACCAACCATCTTGGTCACTTCCTCCTTTCACGGCTGTTACTTGATGACTTTGAAGCACCTGATTACCCATATCAAAGGCGTCTCATCATCGTTGGCTCAATTGCTACAGGTACTAATTCATATACGATATACATTACATCTATCAAATGTAGCAAAATTTTTGATATTCATGCAACGGACTATACTTTTTATGATGCATGACAAGGAAACACAAATACCTTTTGGCTGGTAATGTACCCTAAGAACTTTAGGGACTTAAGGGATTTGCTGAGGCGAATACAAATGGCCACAGCTCATCCATGATTGACGGTAGATTTTGATTTGGCGGTGCCAAGGCTCACAAGGACAGCAAAGTCTGCAAAACATGCTTTACCATGCAAGAGTTTTCACAGGTATGTTCCACGAGGAAACTGGCATCGCATTCGGCTTCCCCTTTACCCTGGCTATTGCATTGCCACAACAGGCTTGTTCAGGGAGCACATTCCCTTGTTCAGACTTCTTCCCCCATTCCAAAAAAAGTACATCACCAGGTGTTATGTCTCTAGAAGATGAAGCTGGAAAGACTTGCTCAGGTAAAATAACACTTGATTTGGTGCTTTCTCTGTTTTTATATTATGCAAATATTTGTGATTGATGCCTAGAGGGTGTTATCTGACTGGTTGCTTCTTTTAGGTTGTGAGCGATCCAAGCTTGACAAAATCAGGTGTTTACTGAGCTGGAACAAGCTGACCTGCTTCATTTGAGAATCAGTTGTCTCAGGAAGCTAGTGACGTTGAGAAGGCACAAAAGTCTGGGAGATAAGTGAGAAACTTGTTGGTTTGGCCTAATTCAAAACCTGGAGATCTCAGATCTACCAGTTTATGTCAATGGGAGGGTTTCTATGAGCTTGAAGGTTTGTTAGGTAGCTTTGGAGTTTGAATTGTGGCAGCTTTTCAATTGTAGATGTTAGATGGCTAAACATGGAAAAATGTCAATAAATCACTCACCTGTTGCAAAGTGCTAGTTATTTCAGAGTCTAATATGAAATGAAAAGAGAAACATTCGGCTTCATGTCATTGTAGTTCAAGGACTTCTTAAACATTTGGATTTTGCTGAGTAATCATGGCTTGATGTATCAAGAGACTGCAAAACTTTAGAAGAATGCCAGATTTGTCAGCTCAGTGCTTTGAGTGAAGTACTAGTTAAAAAGAAACTCTTAAAAAGTTCACACTGTAAAATGGTATAACATATACAGCAGGAAGGTAGAACACCAGTAACCCAAATTTCAGAAAAGAAAAAAAAAAGGGTTTCAGAATTTAGAAGTGCTCCCTAATATAATTTCCAGAAGGCAACTTAAATGTCATAAGCAGGAACCTAGCTTCGGATGGTTCAATCATGTCCAGAAAGAGATGAGTCATCCTCCTATACCTTCAAATAGTGAATAAGGGCGATCACCCATGCATCTTCCCTTCTGCTATGAGTTTTGAGCTCTATCATACAGAAAGCATGCAAATGCTTTTGGCTCTGTACAAGTACTCGACGTTACCAGTCAGTCGGTAGAGTGATAGAAAAACATAGGTGTTCCCACCCTGATGCCATGACAGATGCCAACTCGCCTCAAGTAGACCCTTTCCATACCACCTCCCAGCATCCACAGCCGCTTGCAAGAATTCTTCTCTCCAAAAACCTGATAATTTAACATTGTGGACAAGAGAGCTGTCAGATCCTAAAGATGTTTTTCTCAACCAAAAAGGGTTAAAAGGACTAACATAGAGACTTGAGTATCTCAGAGGGAAAAGTCAATGCCAGCATCAGAGGAAGGAAGTCATAACTTCGCTAAATTTCATGTTTAATCATAAGAGCACCAACAAAATAAAAGAATGGCTTCAATCCATAATGTAAAATGACAAGCACTCAGTACCACTGAAGTCACCACATAGAACTATAATATAGACATTTATAACAACAATATGCATTACCTCAACTTTTCAACAATGCTAAAATGTTCAATTCTCTTGAAATACTAGGTGTGAGCTTGTGACACCGTATTTTAAGTAATTTTGGTTTAGACTAGTTGGAAAAAACTGAGCAAATACACAACAATTTTCAATGAAGCGCACACATCAGTTAATTCTTTATTTTATATGCCATCAAGGCTAAATAAATCATATTTATGTTGACAAATCATTTAATTCTTCATTTATACTACGATGACTCCTTTACAATAAATTTGATAAATTGAGACAGCAATGAAAATGACAATGCTCATCAAGAATCACCTCAGCTGCTTTTACGCAGGGTTAGAGTGACCCCAGGAGCACCATGGCACCAATGCACAAGACGATCGATTCACTTCCTTCACTAGAAGGATAATTGCCAGCTGGGGAAACGTTCTTATCATGTAGCAAAGTGTACCCTTAACACCCTCCACCTCATCAGGTTTCAGTTCCATGTCCATCAAAAACATGCATAATCCCTGCCAGTCCATGGGCAGCACTCAATACTTCTTCCCATGCCATTCTATACATCAATGGGCATCTTCCCTCAGGCTAATCGCTACTCAGCCTTAATAATTTCATCCACAACTGCTTTCTGCAAAAACATTAATCCAATTAAAAGATAAAAAATTTGGACCGCTTACTTTGAGACAAACCAGAAGAAGAAACAAGAGTACATAAAACTTACCATTTGGGCAGTAGATATTGTGTCTTTACCAATATGCTTGTTTAAGAATGAACAGGCCCATAAAACCCCACTCCCATATATAATAACTCATTTGCCAAATCACTAGGGAGTTTGATCTGCTTTCAAGAATAAAAAATAGGTATCAAAAGTTAACAATCAAGTATTTATAGGGGAACAATGTCATCAATATTGGAAAAAGAATTAGCCAATCAAGTACCTCTTTAAACTTTGTTAAGTAGTGATCAAGTAGCCTTTCATCACCAGCATGCTTTGCCAGGACAGCACCGAGAGCACAAACACCAGCCCGCCCCACATATGAATGTCACCCCCTACATCCATGTATCCCATAATAAACTCCAGAAAATCAGATCAATCCTTTCTAATGGTGTACAGCTAGAACTCACTATACAATCAATTGCAAATTCCAACTAGGTAAACCCACATACCACACGTTACAACCCTTTCAATTTGATTCTATCTTTTTTCGCTTTTTAGAAGTATTTTTCAGCCTTTGGAGTTGCGCCTGAATCTACACTCAGTCTAGAGTTTCCAAACATTCATATATTTCACATAACAAAAGACATTTCATCAAATTCTCACTTCACGGAGGAGGATTTCAGATCAGCACCCCAATCAATTTCATCTCTATAACCAACCTAGTTTGACAAATTGAACCATCACAAATACCACAACACTTCCAATAGATTCGAATTACAATTCACTCAACTGAAACTCGGTTCAGAATTCCCATTTTGGCGATTTTCCCTCTAACAAACAAGTCACTTCAAATTTACTTGTACCAAACTCATTTACACTGTGGAAAAGATTAACCACAAGTGGTTAAAAAAAAATTCCAGTGAATTTGAACAATCCAACATCTCAAATAACAACTTTAGTTCACTGAACGAGCTGAGCTGTGATTCAAGCAATTTAGGCAAAAGACAATTGCAACTTCAATTGAAAAACATTTGGCAAATTTCCCATTCAATTTGAACTAAACAAACCTACCTCTTCATATAATCCACACATAAACATGTGTTCATGTGTTAGTGAGAACATAGAGACAGAGAGAGTACCCAGAATCTCTCGAAGCAGAATCACAGGCCTTGACAATATCACAACACAACTTAAGCTCATTGTCATTCTTGGTAACTTGGTAAGCTTTCAACAGCAAGTAAGCAGTCCCGAGAGCACCTGTATACAAAGTGTAATCTTGCACACGCTTCCACTCACTCCCCATGTCTCATTCACAACCTAAACAAATAAAACCCACAACCAAAAAAAACAAAAAAAAAAATATTGCTCGGAATATAAAGATTAAAAAAAAAAAGATTGTAAAGTGAAAGAAAAAAAAATCATCAATTGCTATATGGGAAAGTTAAAGAGACGGAGTTACTGTTTGTTTGAGAGCCAAAGCTGAGTTTTGAGCGTGTCACTAACTGCTGTGTACGGAAGAGAAAGGAGCTTGGTGAGAGAGTCTTGGGCAAAGTTGTTGTTTCATGAGCTGCAACAGCAAGTGATGTTTCTGGCATTTCATTTGGGAAGAAACGATCAGCCATTCTTTTGATGCTTCAGAGATTGGTTGTTTCTTCTTGCGCGATATGATTCTTCTTTGTGCAGAGAGAAGCTTTGATTGCAGAAGCTTATAGAATTTTGCAGAAAGGTCGTGTATGTGCGTGTCATTGTCACTGCCACAGATGTCGCTTGTTCGGAGAGTGAGGAGTGTAAAGGTGGTTTAGAATATCTCGTTCAGCCCCCTCAATTTTGTATTTATTTTCCTAACATTAGCTATTTAGAGATTTAGCTTACTAGTCTTAATTATAATTTTACATTATTATTTTTAATTTTATAATAAAGAGGATAATTTTTTAATCATTATATTACAATATTCTAATATCTATAATAAAAAATTTGCTGATACACTGTCTAAATAACTTTGTTATATTCAAGAGAAAATCTTCTTCATTAAATAATAAGAGTAATTTTTTTACGTCATAAATTTATTTATGCATTATAATGAACTAAACTCTTGTATCATTGTAACTTATTATGGATTTAAATTTTTCCATCACTGTCGGTTGACAACTTAGCAATTTTATGTCATTTATGCCTTCAATTTTTGATGATAAAATTAAATTGAGATTTTCTACTAAAGAAACAAATTCCACACCTCATTATGAAATTAAATTAACATTCTATAATCATTCCTCCACTGTGACCCTTTGAGTAACACAAAATTAAATTGTGGTTTATATGAAGAGGAGGTTTGACACCAAAATCACCCTTTAAGTCACCTGTTTCCACACACACATATATAAATGAAGATAAAAATAATTTTCAAACTTATATGCCAATTAAATGGATTGTTTTTGCATTGTATACATTAAAAAAAAAAGGATATTTTTTGTTAGAATAGCACCTGATCAGGCCTGAATAGAAAGCCCTATGAATTCTCGAATAGCTCTATAACCCGTTAGGCCTCTAGTTTTGGTTACAGGCTTTAACTAGGGTTTATCATCTCTCTCTTCTCCATTCTCAGCAGCAGCAAAAGCAAAATCAGGTAAATGAAAAAAAGGAAAAAAAAAAAGATTCTTAGCAACCCTTTGATCTCTATCTATTTCTCATAATTTTTTGCTTTTTTTCAAATATTTATATATATATATATATATTTTTTTACGCCATATTGTTTAGGCTATGGGAAGAAACGAAAACACAATGAAATTATCGAACCTGCAAAGAAAGATGACAGTGTTAAATTGAAGAGCAGCCAAAGCGGACGCTTTTGGGCTGGAAAGACAAGATTGAAGTGAAAGAAACCGAAACCCCAGGTGTTTTTAGAAACAAAGAAAAGGTTTTGGTTACTTGCTCGCGTCGCATCAATTTCCGGTGAGAGCTTTGTTCTGATTTGAATTGAATTTTGGGTTGTTTGTGATTCAAGAGGTTGAATTAATCACTGGGTATTGGTTGTTTTGTGGTTTGTGTAGGTATAGGCACTTGATGTTGAATGTGGTCGCTTTTGCCTCACTGTAAGAAGGATAACAAAGTTGAGGCTAAAAGCAGTAAAGGTGCTACTTTGAATGAGCTTGTTGAGCTCAAGAGCTGTTCGTCCTGCTTGTTTTTTGAGGTAATGGTTTTTTAAGTTTTGTTTTGAATGTTTAGTTCTAATCTGTTATGTATTCAAATGCTAAATAATGATGAGAATTGAATTCTGTCAATTAGAAATATTCATGCATATTGCATTGTGCAATATAATATGGGATGTAGACTTCGTCCTCCAATTACAGGACTGATGTTTAATGGTTTGCTTACATACGCCATAATTTTTGTTTATCTATATAGTGCAGAGAGCATTTGTTTTATTCATAGTGCAGAGAGCATTTTGTTTATCTATATAGTGCAGAGAGCTTCAGTGCATAGAACTTTATTCCTGTTGGATGTTAATAAATCAGTTTCAGGACTAAGAATTCAATTTCCAATCTTGATTATGCCTAAGAATCTGCTACCTGTTATTGTTCCGATTATGTGGGCTTGCAGTTTTACAAATTTATTGGAGTGCTTTCAGAGTGAAAGTTTGGTTCTACACTTGTAGGTTTAATTACTCTAACATACATATATAAATTCTGATGTCTGACATTGTATTCTTTGTCCTCTTTATTTCAGTGTAGAAACATAAAGACCTTTATCTGTGGATGGCCAAGAGTTATTCCCCAATGGTCCATCTGTGAAATTTTTTAGTAAATGCGGTAATTTTCTCATTAGATCTCAAATCATATTGTCTTTAAGAGCTTTAGATTGCATTATAAGTATGAAGTTCATGATTTCTGAATCTATATTTGTATTTGACACACACGACTCTTGGAAATCAAGTATTTGTTGTTTTTTGTGTATATAATTTTGATGCTTCTTATTTTTATTTCTAGTTATCAATTTGAGGGCGGAAAAAAAAATAGCTAACACATAACAATTGCCTCTTATTATAGTGCACACAATGGAAGAACTGAAGCTTACTGAAACCATCTAAAAGCTGCCACGACCTCTTCTGACATTCTCATCTAATTTTGGTAAAGATGCCCACTGGAAACTTATAAAGGAAATGATCATTCAGGGTACTTTTGCTTTTGCTTCCCCCTTTAAAGCAAGCAGTATTTTGTCCTGTCTGTGTTTATTAACTATCAGAGAAAAGCTTATTTAGGTTGTGGGTCTTATATTTATGGCTTTTAAAATACCTTGAGGAAACTTATAGCATGCTTCAGGCGTGAATACCATATTACTCAATCTTTGTTTCAAGAGTGTACAGTTCTGTAGTTGTCAATGTCTTTTAGATATTTATGAATAGACCTTTTATGTTCTGATTTTCATTTTTCTTCTTTTCTTAGATATTTGGAACTCCAAAGGAGCACAGAAAGTCTAAGCCTTTACCATGATCATGTTTTTGTTTTCTCCATTGTTGATGATCACATATGGTTCAGGAATTACCAGGTTGGTGCCCCCTAGTTGAACTTTGTGAATTACTCAATTTGATGCGATTTTTTTTGGGGGAGGGGGGGGGGGAAGCTTCTTCTTAGTGCAATTGTTTCTCATGGTGCTGCTATCCTTTATGATTCTTCTTCTTCTTCACAGATTACAGTTCCTCATAATGAATCAGATAAGGTGGCTCGGGGAGGTCTGGACAAAATGACCCTTGTTGAGGTTTGCTGCATATGCCTTTCAGTGAAACTTGTGGTAGCAAGTATTGTGATCGTAGCTCAATTTTGGAAACTGATTCTGTGCAGGTTGGTCCAAGATTTTGTTTGAATCCAATTAAGATATTTGGAGGCAGCTTCGGAGGACCAACACTATATGAGAATCCATTTTATGTATCACCAAATCAGGTCAGAAAGGTTTTAAGTTTTCTTCTTCGTTTTGAGTGCAAAAGTCTATGTAGTATTTGCATAGTTGATAAAATAGTACTCAAGACTTTAATGATCTCGCTAAGTACTAGTTGGATGTCTTTGGACATGCTAGGGTATGTAGTCGCACCATTTTCTGTTATTTTTATTGAACTTTTAGCGAGAGGTTCTTGCCATCCTCACCTTGTTTGATTATAAATTTACTTTATGCGGCAATAATGCAATATGCTTCTGTTTTAATGCTTTCAGATTAGAGCTCTGGAGAAGAAGAATAAGGCCGGGAAGTATGCCAAGTTAAAGCTAAGACAAGGAGAAAGATGCACGAGCTTTCAACCATTGGAACCTGATGAATTTGCCGATATGTGGAAGGAATGATGTTTACATGATGCTTTCTGTTCCGGTGAAACAACAAGCAGAATACAGTTGAACCGCCTTTTTGTAGACATCTTATGAATGATAAAATTTTGACGACCTCTCCTGCCTTTCCAGACCATTTTCTATTTTCGGATCCCATTGTTGATCACCTATATAGTAGAATTAGGAAATTGATGTTTGTTGTGGCATCATCTGTATTTTGAGTCTTGTTCCTCATTATTCTTGTTCAGTTGAATAGCATGGATGATTAAATTTTTTCTCTGAAGAGAGCGAAGGTACTAAGATTATTCTTTTCAAAAGTTCTCTACATCAGTTGAGTTGACAAAATGATGAGAAATTGCAGCTATTACCAGCCAACTTATAAGATATTTGCTGAGTGTTGTTTCCTGCAATATTGCTGAGAAATTACTGAGTGGGTAAAAAATAAAATTGAAAGGAATTCCCATTACAAATTATATTATTATGACCTTGTGTATATAAAACAATGTCTTTTCTTTTCTTTTCTTTTTTTTAAAAAAGCATATAAATAACATTAAATTTTGAGTTTTAACCTCTGAATATTCAATAAGATCACAGTAACGCAAAAGTAGTAGACTTGATGAAGAAAGCAAAAGAATTTAGAAAATTTTTTAATTCATGAAGTGATGCTATTTTACTTTCATGAGGTAATGCTATATTAAAAAATAATAAAAAACACTTTATATTATTATTTTTTCAATTTGGAAAGGAATCAAAAGCATAACTTGCTAACTTTTCAAAATTTAACAATCTTACAAAATCCAATCGGTTTGTTTGAAAGTTTGGTACTCATTAGCTGATGTCCTTGACATGGTTTTGGTGTGCCATTGAACGTTCATACACCAAAATAATAATTATTAACGGTCATAGTAATGCTTAAGCCACAAACTAACAAACGACAACTTCATTCCATTACACAAGTCAAATTAATTAGAACCCAAACATGATTAATAATATATACACAATTGCGGATTGCCCACATAACAAGAAAAACACTCTATCAAAGAAAAAGGTCAAAAGAAACCTCGAAGAGTGAGTAACAACTTTATTTTTAACTTAATAGAAGGAAAGATGAAAGGTAGTAGTATCAGATTTTGAGTTTGAAGTAGGCAAATTCACAGCAAGATCAATCAAATTGATCCTTAATTGATAAATTAATGTGAGTCCCATTGATTAGTCCAGTCCGCTTCACTTCCCACACGTGGAATGCTGTTGATCCTAGAGTATTTATCAACCTTGAAATTGGCTCCACATGACACCTTCACTATCTACTCTTGGCATTGCCCTTATCTTGTTCATTGATGCTCAAAGCTCATCAACCTCCTTCACTGTGGAACATGCACCCTGCAAAATGCAATTGTGCAAGTGTAACACACCCTGTTTCATCATCTTATAGCCAATAATGGGAGAAAAATTTAACTTACCCTGTGGGAAGGGAGCAAATGACTTGGCACATCCCTCTTTGATGACCTCCAAGTCATCAGATATGACCACAGATCCATCGGCTGCAATTCCCCAGTACAGCTTCACTCCCCCATCAGAACCCTGCAAAATTAAATAATTCATTAACAAAAAGAAATCTGCTTAATCATTTATGAAACCAAAGGAGTCTGCTCTTCGTGTACATTCTGAGCAAACCCTAACCTACCAGAGCAGTGAAGACCGTGCCGGCCTTTGCTATCGTAGACCACAAAAGCGAAGCTCCCATCAAGATCCTTGACAACCTGGTCAGCTGGGTAAGGACCCCGGTCTCTGAGCGTACGATACGCCTCTATCACAAACATGGCCTCATCGGTTCCTTCGACAACCCATATTGCCTGATCAGCGAGCACAAGTTGTTCAAGGACCCCATGAACAGACAGTATATGTCCTCAAACCTGCAAAACAACCTTCGGTCCTTGGTTAAAGGGGAGTGAGGGGGGACGTAAGCAAGAACAGCAGCATGGCCAAAGTTCATGGAGAAAGTGTTATCAGGGTGACGGGAGAGGAAGTCACTGAGGGTATCCTCAGGGAGTTTAGGCCTCTTCGAACATTTTTGAGACGCAGGGCTATGAAGCTCCTCAGGCGGATTGGCAAACGCCTTGTGAAATATCGCCAACATATCTTTATAACAAAATTTCCTTTCTTGAGAAATTAATGATGCAACGAGAGAATGAAAGAATTAGCCAGACTACCCTTTTTATATATATAATAAGGTCCAGGGACATGCGGTGGAGTTAATGATTTATCAAGCGGCCATCTTGTCTTTTTGTTTTATTTTATTTTTTAAAAACGGTCAAGAGGCTGGATGACGTTGCAGGGATGGATAAGGATTCTGGAAACTTTCTCATATTCCAAGGCATTCTTATCCTAAACTGTACATTCCAGTTCCACTTGCATTTTTGTTTCTTCCATCATTTTTTGTTTTCCTTTTGTTTCCTTGAGTATGGTCAAGACGATGTCGTATCGTTATCGCCCTCTTTTCTCTGGTGTGTCTTACAGCGTATTTATGACTCTGTATTGTGTTGTATATTAGTTTTACTGATTGCTGTATTCTATTTATTATTTTATAATATTATGTTTGATGTAATATGAATTGTATAATATAAAATAATATTTTTTAAGTAATATTAAATTAATTAAGATTTATTTATATTTAAAAATAATTTAAATTTTTGTAATTAAAATAAATAATTTTTACCGCGGGCCACCATAAGTGGCCGCTGGTAGCTGTACTTTTAGTATTATTTGGACTATATTCTAGTACTGTTAGAATCTTTAATGTCGGGACTATGTAATGATGTAACTATTATTAGGAAATGAATTCTCACTTGCCATAAATCTACCCTTAAAGTTTTGGTTTTCACATTATTTACAATAAATTTACAACAAACATAAGTTTTTTTTGTCAGTAACAACGATTCCATTACATGGCCGCGATAATAAAGATTTTAATGACACCAAATTTTAGTGCAAAGCACGATTTTATGCATAGGACACTGTGTATCTTCGAACTATCCGTAAGGAACATATTTGAGTTTTTAATTTTATTTAATATTATAATATTTTTTTATTTAATTTCATTATTTTAATTAAAAAAAACTTTAAAAAGTCAATATAAACAGTGGCATATTATATAAACTAGACCCCTCAGTTTTACTTAATGCGGAGTATTCATATTATGTCACCATAATGTGAACAAGAATATTTATCAAACAAGAGATTACATTACATTAATTAATACAATCTCATGTAATGTGATATGCCAAACACATCTTAAATATTTTAATTAGTGACAGAGCCATATTAAAAAATAAATTTAAAACGACATTTTTTTGAGTTTGTAATGATATAATTAATTTTTTATTATAACTATCACAACATTATAGTTAAGAAATAATTTTTTGTTACATATCGCAAACATTTTGTTTAATCAAACAACCCTTCGTTGTTATTAGGAACTGTTATCATCATTTTCTATACGATGAATTCACAAATTAATAATTTGGTATTTGGATATGGTTTGGTGGACTGCTAAAGCTTTATCCAAAGCTGGTAGATGAAATGACATGAAGCAGAAATTGAGAAACAGCAGGTAGCGAGCCTGTGTTTTCAAGTAAACTGTGGATGAATGGATTTGACTGACAAATATTATAAACTGTAATTGAAATTTCTTATCTTATCCACATAAATAGATAAATGTGCAAAAATGGTGGGCTGCTTGCGCAACCTCCTCCAGTTGCACCTCCACGGTCCCATACTAGTTTCTAGTTTTTTTCAAACAGTTCATAAATTTTTTTTCAGCATTTTATTATTATAATTATTATTTTTAAGTTCATACTAGCTATCAAGGAACTTCTTAGGTTGTTGTTTTAGGTGGCAATAAAGTTGGTGGGTTATGTTTATGTCCATTTCATGTGGTGTTAAATTTGAGTTCTCTTACACTCAGATCTTAAAGATGGGTAAATTCATGATCGGATTAGGTTCGGATCAACTTGATCAGATTTCATATTAATCGGGTTAAGAGAAAACTAATTCAAACTCAATCTAAATTTATAATTATATATGGTCTTATTTAAATAAAGTTTGAATAGGTAAAAAATTTATGTTATATATGGCTTGTGTGTGCATGGTGTTTTAGATTGGATCCGGTTCGCCAAAATCCAACCCGATCAAGTTGGAGTCATTCGCATCCAATCTGGGTCTAAATTTTTTGGATTGGGTTGTGTCAGGTTATTTATTCACCTCTAGTCAATTCATTTATTAATTTATATAATTCTAATCTTGGTTAACTCAATTCAGTCATTATCATGTTATAATCGAGTCACCACTTAATAAATTTAATTTTTTTTTCATAAAAATCATATTTTTAATATTTGTAGTACTATCTTCTTAAACTCTAATTGATTCTATTCTAAATATGACAAATGTAATATATATCATTTATTGACTAAAATATAAGTTAATATAATACAACTAATTATAACATAAACACGTTATTGTGTGAGAAACTTTAAACTTAAACTCGACACGATTATTAGCCTGAATAACATAGATACAAACAATTTAATAATTTTATTAAATTTGACTTTCTAAACTTATTTATTCTTGACATATGTGTGTCGAATTAATAATTCAAATCAAATATTACCAACTTTGGTTGTATATATTTTATTATGGAACAAGATAAAATCATGATTTATTACACATAAGTGTGCATCCCATTGTTTTGGCATTTTTTTTTCAATGGCGTAACCGTGACGTGAGTCTTGGTGACAGGCTGACAGCGGGTTTTGATTTTGCTTCTTTACCCTTTTGTTCAGTTTATTGCTAGGATACAGTTATTTATTTATTTATTTTTACCTTCGTTCTTTGCCTCTTCATGCAATGAGCGGCTAAAATTGAGTTAAAGTTAGTATTTGTTTTATTTCATTTATAATTAAATTAACATTTTCCGCTAATTATAAAGATAAAGAGAGATCAGGAGAGAAAAAAAAAGAAGAAGAGGATGGTGGAAATATTCTAATGATTTAACAAACTTTGACGAATGACATCGCAACGTCATGGATTTATTATAAATTTCTTGCCAAAACTCAAAACTTACTTTTGCAGAATACTTATAAGCTTTTGGTAGCTTAACATATTTTTTTCCTAACTTACTCCATTACAAAAAGTTTACAACACCTCACTCCCAAACACACCCTTAGTAAAAGAAAGCCACCTGCACCTAATCATTTGCAGGGCTAGGCATGCGTCTAATTTATTGGGTCTTCTCATGGGTTTTAAATTTGAGCTCACTTACAATCAGATCCTATAGATAGGCAAATTCATGTTTGGATTGGGTTTGGATTAGTTTTGAGTTAATCGGATTGAAAAAATAATTTAAATTTAATCTGAACTTGCATTCCTATATGATATAAGATGAAAATAATTAGGATATATTGTTTGTGTGTGCATTATGTTTCATATCAGATTGGGTTACCGATCAGATCCAATTGATCGAGTTTCGCTCATGCGAGATTCGTGTCCGTCTACCACCAAGATCTCCTCAACTCTCAAATTCACTCAACAAGAGTTCTCCTCGAGTTCTTCTAACCGAAAGCAAAACAATACCTTGTAAGACTTCCCATTCATACAAGACAAAATCGAGACGCCGGTATTTTTTCCGAACCCTCCGACGCCAAGTCAAATGAGGTTTAATTTTCCAAATACGCACAAATTCAGGTTTTTATGATCTCTCTCTATCTTTCCGTAGAAGACTCTTTTCCTAAGCTCTAATATAAAAAAGTCTAACCCCTTTACCTTCGTTGATTACCTTTTTATACGCTTTCTTCGAATCCGGCCATTCCTACGATCCACGTCCGTCACCTCCCTCAACTCTCAGAAGTGGGTGCTTCACTATCGTGGTTGTGGGCTTTTTACTCGACAGAGGCACGTCTTGTCAACCGCCATGGACCGGGTCTACCCACTTCAACCTCTAGCAGGAGTGGCTTTATACTCCTAGTGGGAGGCCAGCTCGTGATGTGGTCCCGAGGAGGGTGTCTTCGTGAGCGAAAGGTAATATTCCCGTCAGAAACCTCGCCACTGCATTTCCGCCATCTCGCCCATTATATGAGGTCGCTTCGCCCGTGGTATGGCCGGTCTTGTCAAGTACATCCCCAAACACCGTCCCCTAGTTTCGTGTTGGTAATGGGACCAATAGTAGAAACTCAATAGCATGGCTCAGATAGGAAACGGCTTTAGAGAGTCGTGTCGCATTTAATTGTGGGCGAGGTGATGTGGTAGTGATCTGTCCTTCCATTTGAATTTCAAACCGATGGTTATAAAACCCTTGGAATTCGTGCCGTTAAATGCTGATAAACCAATAATTTTTTCCTCATTAAGAACCCAAAACCTCAAAAGGGAAACTCGTCTCTTAGCCTTCTTCTTCCTCTTCGGTGACTGAGTTATTTCTCTCCCTTGGCGTAAAAGCTACCTTCCTTGTCTATATTCGGCCGAGCTACAACTGCAGGTATTATTTCTATTTCTTCGGTCCTGGATAGTTGTAGAAAATTTTTTTTCCTCTTTTTTGTTTGGGTAGCGTTTGGTGGTATTGCTCTAGTCATAGTTTAGGGAATGTCAAAAGGCAAAGAGAAGGTAATTGAGGTTTATAACGATTTAGACTTCTGTCTACCACCGATCCCGCCACCCCTTTGTAACCACTAGATCTAGTGTTGAGACTAGTGCTAGGAGAATGTCTCCTCAAATAATCTCATCACCCAGCAATAGCGGCGATGAAGGATCTTCTGGTTCGGGAGATACCTTGAGTGAAGACCCGGGTGAAGATTCTGGTGAAATGTCCTCACCAGGAATATCGCGACCAGATAGAAAAGCAGTAGAGGTAGGTTTATCGTAGCATTTTGCTATTGACTTCATGACCTGCACTACCACAGTAGAAGACATCGTCAAACTCCGAACTGTGTATGACATTCCTGATGGTATAACCATTAGAATTCAAGGGAAAAAAGATACTCACAAATTTCCTGTG
Source organism: Citrus cavaleriei (assembly GCA_030448925.1). NCBI lineage: Eukaryota > Viridiplantae > Streptophyta > Magnoliopsida > Sapindales > Rutaceae > Citrus > Citrus cavaleriei. The sequence continues at coordinate 18,755 of JAUJEN010000043.1, forward strand.
GATATGTTACATTTCCGAAAGTTTAAGTTCGAGGCTCCCCCTACAACCCTATTTCATCTAGATGCTTAGTGGGTTAAACCTAACTCCTGGTCAACTTAACCCTAACGGGTGGAGGGTACTTTCTGATTTGTTCATTTTGTGGGACAGATGCTATTAGAGTGAGCCCACTATTTAAGTCCAACACATGTACCAAAGAAAGCAAAGATGCCGGTACTACTTCATGTCGAAAGTACCAAGACCAGAAACCTATAACTCGATCTTCCAACAAAGTGGGGAATTAAGAAAAATTTTTTCATTGGGGTCCATGGGTCAAGTTGCATGATTGACGGAAGAACTATCACGTACCCTCCCGTTTCGTGGTCCCGCTGCTTTATGTCCTTGCACTTCTTGTTCTAGTTGTTGATTTATCTCTAACCCGATTTTGCTCGAATCGCAGTTCGGTGTCCACTACAAGCTTGAACTCGACCGCCAAGGGTCAGCCAATTCCAAGAGTTATTCTACTTACAACATCTTCGAATCTCGCCTGGTACCCACTGATCTCAAGATGGAGGATGCCGATCGGGCTTGAATCGAAAACGCCCTCGTCGCTAAGCGACCACAAGGATGCTTCGAAAACGGGTGAACATCGCGGAGCACGTCCCCCCTTGAGGACTCTGCCACCTTCTCCTCCCAAGGCCGGCGAAACTAGTTGAACAGCCACTGATCCCACTTCTCCTCCTCCACCAGCAGGGTTAAAACCTCGTTTGCCCGACAATCGAGCAGAGCATCTGGCCCCCTATATCAATGAGTTTTCCAGGCTCGTGAGCAAAAAGGACTTGGAGGACTTCGACGGCAGCACTTTGGGCGAGCTGGTGGGGGCTATGCAGTTTAGTGCTTTTCATCTCGGCTGCATGCCACTTACTACAAGGCGAAGGTCGGCCGCTATGACCGAAAGATGAGAGAAGACGTTCAGTCGGCCAAAAACAAAGCTGACGCTGCCGATAAGAAAGCTGGAGATCTCAACCTCGAGAATCTGAAGTTGATAGAGCGGGAGTCTCTCATGCAAGCAAAGGCATTCACTCTTGAGGAGGAGCTGAATAAGGTCAAAGAGGATTTGCAGACGCAAAAGGCTACTTATGAAGCTCAGCTCGAATCCCTCAAGGATTCTCACCAGATTCAGGTCGAAAACCTGCAGGAAGTCGACAACCAAGATGATTAGGGCTTTATTCTTATCACCGATCACGGTCGTTCTAGGGAAACAACATTCTGATCTGAAATGGACGAGCTTGCCGCTGGTGTTGCTCAATACATGGATGATGAGGCGGCCAAAGAAGATGTCGAAGAGTTAAAGCCAAATGCAATTGAGGAGGGAACCTCTCCTCGTAGCCCCCATCGACAAGCTTGGCAAGACTTCAATCGGTGAGACCCTCGCTTCCCGGTGGACTTTACGAGACGGCCACCATCGACCATTCTCTCGATTGCAGTGTCAGAGGTTTTTTGGAACATTGTATATTAAGACTAGCAACTTTTTACAATTGTTGGCAAATTAATAAGATTGCTTTTATTTGTTTTCTTCACTTCGCACTCTTGACAGATTATTTTATTTTTTATTCACTTACATTGTTGTCGAGCAGATGCCAAAAAGCTCTGGCCTCTCATCGAAAGGTGCCCGAGACTTATGAGTCTTCCGTACATAGAAACTTTTTGTGACATTTGATGGTTTGCTCATTGTCAAGCAAACTCCGCCGCTTCCGGTCTCGCTATAAAACAGGCTTTGAAACTTAATGAGCCTTTGCATGCCTTAGAAACTTTTTATAACATTTGAGGGTTTACTCGCCTTCGCTTGGTCGAGCATATCCTGGCACGCTTGGCTTCCGGTCTCGCCATAAACATGCTTTGAGACTTAATGGGGGCATTTGCATGCCTTAGAAACTTTGTATAACATTTGGCGTCCGCCGTTGAGCAAATTCTGGCACGCTTGGCTTTTGGTCTTGCCATAAAACATGCTTTGAGACTTAATGAGGCCTTTGTATGCCTTAGAAACTTTTTATGACATTTGAGGGTCTACTCGCCTTCGTTTGGTCGAGCAGATCCTGAGATGCTTGGCTTCCGGTCTCGCCATAAAACAGGCTTTGATACTTAATGGGGTCTTTGCATGCCTTAGAAACTTTTTATAACATTACAACTGGCTGAAATTCCTCCACCTTTCATTAATTACTGAATTCGGCTTACATGAAATTGATTAAGCATAAAATGAATAACAACAAGAACGAATAGAAATAACTCTAAAGCATGATTGGTCTTATCGAAATATTTCGAAAGGCTCTAAGTATGCTTTCATCTCGTGGCCATCCGCTTAACGAGCTTATAGGTTCGTCCAAATGAATTGCTATATATGGCCCTCCTCCCACCGAGTACTCATTGGTCGAAGTTCTTTCGATTCACCTCCTAAGTACCCAATCGCCGACCTTGAATTGTCGTACATGCACCTTCTGGTTGTAATAACGAGCAACCCTCTGCTGGTAGGCGGCTGATCGCTTCGATGCTTACTCCATCTTCTCAGTCAGCAGATCCAAATTCAAGCACATCTGGTCGTTATTTTCCGCCATCGGCGATTTGTCCGCAGGTCGCCTATTCCACGCACAACAGCCTGTTCAAGGCCAAAGCGAACGGAGTTTCACCGGTTGCTATTTTGTGGGTTGTCCTGTATGCCCATAATACACCTGGTAGCTCATCAACCCATGTTCCCTTCTTTACTCTTAGCCTGGTCTTCAAAAGCCTCTTAATAACCTTGTTGGCTGATTTTACCTGTCCGTTATACTGAGGGTGAGCAAGTGAGCAAAACTTCAGCTCTATCCCGAGGTTCCGCGTAAGTCTCTTACGATTGTCAAACCGCTCGCCATTGTCTCCGCTATCGTGCATAAGGATCCCATATCTACGCACTGTGTTTCTCCATATGAAGTTAGTCGTCTTTTTCTTCGTGATCCTACTGAGGACTTGTACCTCTACCCACTTCGTGAAATAATCAATCGCTACTATTGCATGCGTTGCTGCCCCTTGTCCTTTGGGTAACGATCCAATCAGATCGATTCTCCATTGAGCAAATGGCCATGGCGAGGCCATAGAAGTGAGCTTCTCTGGTGGTTGGGTAGAGAAATTTATAAAACTCTGGCAACTCATGCAACTCCTGATTTTCTCCTGTGCATCCTGGTGCATCGTCGGCCAAAAATATCCCTGCCTAAGAGCCTTGTGGGCAATGGATCTCACATCAGAATGGTTTCCGCAAACTCCTTCATGTACTTCTCTCAGTACATAATTCGCATCGTCCTCATCCAAACATCGAAGGAACGGTAGAGTGTATCCCCGTCGATATAACACCCCATCAATCATGGTGTATCTCGACGCTTGAGCTTTGATCTTGCGAGCTCGTAACTTATCTGGTGGTAATGCCTTATCCCGGATGTACGAGATTATTGGGTCCATCCATGAGCACTTCTGTTCTACTCGCAGCACCTCCAGATTCTGGTCGATGCTGGGGCTAGACTTCACCTCCAAAGGGACAGACTTGGGCATTTTCGGATCTGCTACAGCTGTCATTCTAGCCAGAATGTCTGCTCGATAATTCTCCTCCCTTGAGATTTGTATCACCTCCACCGACTCAAACTTCCACATCATCTGTTTTACCTTCTTTAGGTATTGTTCCATATTCTTATCTCTCGGTTGAAATCTCTCACTCGCGTGGTTGGCAACCAGTTGGGATCAGTTCGGAATTTCACTTTATCCGCTTTCACTACCTTAGCCAATTCTAAACTCGCTATTAAAGCTTCAGATTCTATTGTTTCAGGATCAACTCCAATCTTACAAAGATAAGAGATCTCTCCCTTCTTTCCAAAACAATCCTCGCCCGACTTCGCTCCCCTGAGGATCCATCCACTGACATCTGCCATACCCGATCCTAGTCGTTGACTATAGCCACATCCAGCTCGTCCAAACTTACTTCGGGCTCTGTAAATTCTACCACGAAGTCTGCCATTGCCTGGGCCTTTATTGCTGCTCGGGGTTTGTAACTTATATCGAACTCACTAAGCTCTATAGCCTATTTCACTAGCCGACCAGAAGCATCCGGCTTGTGCAGAGTCTGCCGCAACGGTTGGTTTATTATTATTGAGACGGGAAATGCTTGAAAGTATGGTCTCAGCTTTCGAGCAGCAACCGCCAGAGCAAGTGCCCATTTCTCCAATGGTGGGTATCTAGTCTCGGCATCGAGCATGGCCTTGCTTGTGTAGTAGATCGGATACTGAACCCCTTCTTCATCTCTTACTAGAACCGAGTCAGATGATCTCGACATCGCCATATACAAGAACAACACGCCCCTCATGCTGGACAACAAAGCGTGCAGAGATTGCTTTCAAGTTCCAAGCCTTCTTCACATTCGGGGGTCCATTCAGTTTTCTTTCCTCTCCTTATCACTTGAAAAAGGCTCGACACTTATCTCGCCGATATGAATCGCCAAGATCAATCTTTCCAAAGAAGGCTTTGCATCTCCTTCAGGTTACGAGGGGACCTCATCTGTACGATTGCCTGGATCTTTCCAGGATTCACCTCGATTCCCCGATGACTCACCATGAACCCAAGAAATTTTCCTGATTCCACCCTAAAAGCACACTTCTCTGGGTTTAGCTTCATCTTGTACTTCCTCAAAAGCCCAAATGTCTCCTCGAGGTGCTCGACATGTTTGTTCGGGTTTTTCAACTTGGTTATCATGTCGTCTACATACACCTCCATTGTTCTTCTAATCAACGGCTTAAAGATTTTGTTCACCAACCTCTGGTATGTGGCACCCGCATTTTTTAGACCAAATGGCATGACCCTGTAATGTAACAAACCCCGTTAAGATAAAAGTTTCCTCATCCTCGCCGCAGATTTGATTATATCGCGAGAATGCATCCACGTTTGCTCACGACCGCTTGAGTCAACCACCGGTCGATCTCAAGTGAGAAAACTCTTTCTGCATGCCTTATTGAGGTCAGTGAAATCAATGCACATCCTCCATTTCCCATTTGCCTTCTTTACCAGGACAACATTCGATATCCATTCGGGGTAATTGACTTCCCGAATGAACCCCGCCTTCAAGAGCTTTTCTACCTCACTATTGATTGCTTTGTATCTCTCTTGGTTGAAGCATATTCTTTTCTGTCTTATCGGCCGAGTATCATTATTTATTGCTAACCTATGGCAAGCCACCTCGGGGTCGATTCCCGGCATGTCTTCATGTGTCCAAGCAAACACATCTGCGTGAGCCCGCAGGCAAAGAATCAACTCCTGCTTCTGCTCTTCTTTAAGCCTCGACCCAATTCGGATTGTTTTTTTCGAATCACCTTGCTCTAATTTTATCGCTTCCAGCTCCTCAACTGGCTCCTGTTTGCCATCTTTGACTTTCCCCCGAGTGTCAAGCGACGTGATCTGCATTGCTTCCCTTGCTATTGTGGAGTAACAGCTTCGGGCAATTCTCTGGTCTTCTCGTACCACCCCCACTACACCATTCACCCGATACTTCAGAGCCAAGTAATGATTGGATAACACTGCCTTGCTCATCCTCAGGAAGGGGCAGCCTAGAATCATCTGGTAAGGACTCTCTTCGTCGACCACCACAAAATCCAGGATCATTGTCTTTTTCACGGGAGTCAATTGGATGGGCAACCACGCCAGAGGACTAGTCTTCCTCCTCCAAACCCCTTCAAGGAGGTATTAGTGTGCTATAATCTCAAGTCTGTTATTCCCATCTCCTCCAACGTTGACTCAATGACATCAACTGAGCCTCAGATCTACCGATCCGAACCCTTAATGCAATGGGTTTTAATGACTAAGGAATATAGAATCCCCTCTTCATCCTCATCTATCCACATGATCGACACTTGTCTAATTCTTGTTCGTTTGGCTGTTGGGTGTTAAAGAACACTTCTTTGCTAGTCATGGCATACCTAACATAGTTCTTCCTCGATCTGTTCGATTCCCCTACCAACGTGGGGCCCCCGGCGATTACCCTTACAATCGGCTACTCGTGGCCCATGTTTCTATTACTCTACTCCCCTTCACCGGACGAACCCACCATCGGGATAGTCCCATCTATGAACTCATCCAAGTAACGATTTCTCACCAAATCTTCAACCGAAGCAGATCCCCGTGATTCGTATGACCGCTGAATTTGCAATACCGTCCCCTATCTCTCCGGCTAGGAAGCTTGGTTATTGGGATAAGGGGTACAGTAATCTCTGATCCTTTATGGCCTCATACACCTCGTCTAGGGACACCTTCAATGAAGTATACCGCCCATAACTCTGGCTCTGATCGATCATGTGCACCGCCCTTTCCATGTCGGTGCCATTATGAGTTGGAGGGGGCATCGATGCCTCTGGTCTGTTGGCTCTACCACTGTGTAGGTGTGGATATGGATGACCGTATGTCTGGTCATGCCTTCGCCAAGAATCCTTGGAGGTTGCAGATCCCGCCACGCTGATATCGGGGTGGCCTCACGAGGTCAAGTGACCCGACCTCCTACTCCACTGCCTGAGGTGTGGTGGTCCTTCCTCTTAATTGGCTCATTTCCTGGTAGGGTTCTCTTCTCCTTCCTTCTCAACCCTTCCAGCTAGTCTGTCTTGATCTTGGCAACCTTTTCTTCCTCGATTTCTATGTTCTTCGCTCAGAAATAGTAAGATCGAATGGTCGGACTCTCGATTGCATACAGGCGTCCCATCTTCACCCCTTCTTTCAGTCCTCTCAATGCCTGGGGATGGTTGAAGGCCCCCAAATCGAGGACAACACGATAAAACCTTTTGATGAACTCTCGAAGGGTTTCATCCTCTCCCTGCTTCATGTTCGTCAGCTCCATCATATCATCTTCAAGCACCATTGCCCCACGAAACTGCTCTGCAAATTCCTGGCATATCTGCTCGAAGGATTTAATGCTCCCTCGAGGAAGTTTCTGGTACCACTCACGTGCTCGTTCCTCTAGAGACAACGGGAACACTCTGCACCTTTAAGCTTAAGATAATCCTCGCACTTATATCATCAAGTTTACGTACCAACGGATCGGTTCGAGTATCCGAGGTGAGGCGAAAATCCTAAGACCATCCTCATAATAAAATGACCCTTCTCTCAATTCAACACTAAATTTGTCTCCTCACATCTTTTAAGCACATTTTCTAGGTTATACAAACAGTGATCTTGTGATTCCCTACAAACTGAAAAATCATCATGAATTCCTCAAGTGTTTGCTCAACCATATCTGAAAAAATAGGCATCATACACCTCTAGAAGTTTGTTGGAGCATTGCATAGGCCAAAATGCATCCTTCTGAAAGCAAAGGTTCTATAAAGACAAGTGAATGTTGTCTTCTCCTGATCCTCTGGTGCTATAGCAATCTAGTTGTAGCTTGAGTATCCATCCAAGAAACAATAGCACTCTTTTCCAGCAAGTCTGTCTAGCATCTGATCTATGAAAGACAATGGAAAATGATATTTCCTTGTTGCTTTGTTTAGTTTCCTACAATCCATGCAAACTCTCTATCCGGTTACTATTTTTGTGGGAATAAACTCATTCTTTTCATTTGTTAAAACAATTACTCCACTTTTCTTTGGAATACATTAAGCTGGGCTTACCCATGAGCTATTTGATATTAGGTAAATGATTCTACCATCAGGCCAATTGATGATCTCTTTTTGCACAACTTCCTTCATGATCCGATTTAATCTTCTTTATCGCATTACGGAGTTACTGTAGTAATCTTCTAGCAAAATCTTATGTGTACATATAGAGGGGCTGATTGCTTTGATATTTGCCATGGTCTATCTAATAGCCTTCTTATATCTCCCCAATACATCTACCAAGTTCTTTTCTTGATCTGCATTTAAAAAAAAGATAAAATGATTATAAGAAGTGTGTTATTGTCACCGAGATTCAAGTGTGAAGGCAAAAGTTTTGATTTTAAAATAAGAGGTGACTCAATAGAGGGAACATAAAGTTTTACTTCCCTGTTTGAGAGATCTAGAGATTCAAAGTGTTTGTCAGTTCTGATAGATTGCCTCTCCCCTAACCATGCTATGTCAGCTGTTTTAGGATCTTCATCTTCAAGTTCTTCAAATGTTACAACCTTGATTTCTTCCTTGATGCAGCAACTGTTTAATCTATTTGCTACAACAAAATCCACAACATTGACAAAATTACAGTCTTTAACTTCATCAAGACTCTTCATGGCATCTAACACATTGAATGTAACTTGCTGATCATTAACTTGCATTGTCAATTCTCCTTTTTGCACATCAATTAAAGTCTTTCCAGTGGCTAAAAAGGGTATTCCTAAAATGATTGGCACTTCTTTATCTGCCTCAAAGTCCCACACTATGAAATCTACTGGAAAAATAAATTTATCCATTTTCACCAATATATCTTTAATCTTGCCCTCTAGATAGGCATGAGATCTGTTAGCAAGTTGTAAAGTCACTGTTATTGGTCTAACTTCTCTAACTCTGAATTGCTTGAACACTGATAAAGGCATGAGATTGATGCTACCTCCTAAATCACAAAGTGCCCTGCCACTGTATTTAGTTCATATAGAGCATGAAATTGTAAAGCTTCCTAGATCCTTCAACTTCTGAGGGATTTTGCTATGAAGCATATGGTTGTATTTTTGTGTTAAAGCAACTGTTTCAAATTGTCCAAGCCGTCTTTTCCTTACCAAAATATCTTTCAAGGACTTCACATAGTTTGACATTTGTTCTAGAGCTTCCACAAAATGAATGTTGATATGTAGTTGCTTCCAAGAATTCGCTGTTGTATTGCTTTTGCTTATAGAATCTTCAGGAAAGGGGTGGTTTTTAACCGTCAGATCAGAGTAGACCATGTGCCGCTTCTTTACCATGTTCGAAGTCGATGTAAGTGCTGCAGTATTTTCACCAACAAGAGCTAGATCATCATTTCCGTAGATGTCGTAGAGATGGCGAATCTAATATTACAATACGTACATATGGCACAACACGACACGAGCACATTTCGGCACGTGGGCCTTTAAAGTATGGCATGATTAGAGATGGGCTAAACATGGTACGATGAAAAATCTCGCAATGAGCACGTTTTATTTTTTAATGAAAGTAAACTTAAAATTTTATTATTTTACAAATAACTTGAAATTGATTTTTTTTTTAAAATTCATTTAATTCTTAGTTTCAAAAAAATACTATAATTGATTTATATTTATAATTTATTAAATAAATAATTGATATCATGATTTTATAAATATGCATTAATATTAATGTGAAGGATGATCTATAAATCTATGTAAGTCCAAGTTAACAATTAAGTTAACCCTTAAGAAAAATTTATTATTATTATTGTTGTTGTTGTTAAGTATTGAAAAAAATTCTAATATTATAAGGTCAAACTTAGTAATTAATATCAATGACGACTAGACATGCTTAGCACTGGGGCAATCCCTCAGCACATCAAGAGTATTTTCAACAACACAGCCACACCTTGCACAACTCATATCATCAACAATATGTCTCCGGAAAAGTTCTGCTTTAGTTTTAAGTCTATTCTGACCCACCACCCACAAAAAGATTTTGATACATTGGGGACCTTTCCACTGCCAAAGAATGCGCCAAAAGGATTCTTCATTGTGAACCTCCATTTTTAACAAAGCCCTACATGTGATCATCCTCATCATTTACACTGGGAGGCTTGGTCGCTGCAATTTTGAGAATTAAACGATGGGGCAATAAATTCTCAAAAAGCCGCCAATTCCAAGTACCCTCAACAGTGATAAACTTCGCCACACACTCCTCTAGCTACTCTAAAGGTATCGGCTGCAAAGCGAAAGTATACAAAGGGTATTCCTCTGTTACCTAATTATCCCACCAAAATCTAACTCGGTTGCCATTTCCAATGTCCCATTTGATCCCTTTCAAAACCTCAAGCCAAATGCCTCCCACAGCCTTCCACATGTAAGAGCCATATTTTGTAGGTTGTGTGCTCGGGAGAGCATTATGAGTCAGCCTATACTTAGACAAGAGAACTTTCACCCATAAAATATTTGGAGAAGCAAATAAACCCCACCCAATCTTCATAAGTAGAACATCATTCATCAAATTAAGCTGCTTAAGACCAAGGCCTCCGCTAAGTTTCGGTTGACATATGTTATCCCATTTCACCAAATTGATTTTCTTCTTGTCCGCTGCCCCGCTCCAAATAAACCTCCTACAAGCCTGATGAATTTTCTCCCGAATACCAAACAAAATCCTCGTAGTCTGCATTGCATAAATAGGAATCGCTTGGATTACTGATTAAGTGAGAGTGATCCTACCCGCCAAGGACAAATGCATCGCATTCCACCTCGAAAAACGTTGGTTCACTTTATCCAAAATTCTCGATAAGTCAAATTTTATTAACCCGTGAATGAATAAGTTGGCATTCCTAAATATTTCCCCAGGTTTTTTGATGAAAAACCCAAGAAACCACTAATTTCCTTCACCGACTTTACGCTAGAGAGAAAAAACTCAGGTCTTTGTTTTCTTTTCTCTGTAGGTCATACAAGAAACATTCAACACTTCGTTTATAACCATTGCTTGCCTACAAGAAGCCTCTGTAAGCAAAATAAGATCGTCAGCAAAAAATAAGTGAGATATGGGGTACCTCTACGAGACAGTTTAATAGGGTTCCAGTGCCCTCTCTTCACAGCGTCATTTATTCCATGGCTTAACCTTTCTATACATAACACAAAAATATAAGGGGAAACGGGGTCTCCCTGTCTAATACCCCTAGAAGGGGTGAAACTCTCAGTAAGTTCTTCATTCCATAAAAGTTGCATAGTCGCCGTTGTAATACATTACATAATAAGTCGAACTAAATCAGTAGGCAATCCAAACTCCCTCAAAGTTTCATAAATAAAATCCCAACTTAAACGATCATATGCCTTTTCCAAATCCATCTTAATGGCCATCTGCCCAATCCTCCATTTCTTATGTCTCATCGAATGGATAACTTCCTGGGCAAGCACTATGTTTTCCGTTATGTGTCTCCCCGGGATGAAACTAGTTTGGGTAGGTCCAATGAGATCAGGCAAGACAGATTTCAGCTGGTTAGCTAATAACTTAGTGATAGTTTTATAGATAACCGGACAAAGGCTAATGGGACGAAAAAGTTTAAGGCTAATAGGATTATTTGACTTAGGAACCAACATAATCAGATTTTTGTTCAGCTCCTTAGGGCCATTAAAAATGCCTTTGATAAGACTACATACATATTTTCCCACACATGCCACTGGGTCTGGTAAAAGAGAGCATGCAGCCCGTCTATTCCAGGGGCTTTAAAAGCCTTCATGCTGAAGATAACATTCTTAATTTCCTCATCCTCCACTGCTTGTCCCAAAGCTTGCATTTGACTCTCCTCAAGGACTGGGAAGGCGTGAACAATAGGGTATGGATGATAGGTTGCATCCTCTTTGGAATAGAGCTTTGAAAAGAAAGACACAACATAAGCTCTAATATCATCTTTAATCATTTCAATGTTATTTCTCCGTCTCCCCTGGATTGTTTTGCGATGAAAGAAGGTAGTATTACGATCCCCACACTGGATCCATTCCCTCCTCGACTTTTGATACCATAAAATTTCTTCTTGAGTTAACACTGCTTCCAGCTCCTTTTTTAGTTGAATTTCCAACCGAGTCAGGTTAATAGAATGGTACTTTTCCAAAGCCCACTGGATACCCTTTAATTTCGCTAATGTTTATTTTATGTAAGATATTACCAAACACTTCAGATTCGTAGGAAACCTTTTCAACAAAATGTTTAACCGGATTCAAATACTCCATGTCTTGTTGCCAAACACTTGACACAAAAGGCTTAAATCGTTCATCAGTCAGCCAAAAAAAAAGGAATCGGAAAGGCTCAAGGCCATTACGAGCAGTTTGAAGCTTCCCAAATTGGACTAGGATCGGTCGATGATCAGAGCAAACCTTAGGAAGGTGGAGGACTGAAGTGTCAGAAAATCTTTCGATCCAATTATCGTTACAAATTGCTCTATCAAGCCTTTTGTGTAACAAACCACGAGCCCATGTGAAAGAAGGGCCTTTGAACTCCAAATCACAAAATTTATTACGATGAAACCACCCGCTGAAAATTTGACAAACACCATTAGTTCTCAGAGAACCTCCCCGTTTTTCTGACGCATTTAAAATAACATTGAAGTCACCCCCAGGCAGCCAAGGCCCTTGGACAAAGCTGGCAAGCTTATCAAGATCACTCCAAAGTTATTTCCTCACGGAAGGAATCGGGCTGGCATATATAAGAGTAATTGAAAAAATGAGCCCACTGTTGTTAGACACTCTTAAATGGATAAACTGTCGATGGTTCATAACAATCTCAACACCCAAACATTCCTTTCAAAGTAACCAAATTCCTCCAAAAAATCTCATAGCTTCCACTCTATGAGATCTTGCAAAGCTACTCTTTCTAATAAAATTATCAGCCTTGATGCCACTGACTCTGGGCTCAAACACAGCTACTAGAGTAGGATTATAATTTCTGACAAAGCCATTAAAAGGTCTACAAAAACCCTGAGATAAAACTCCCTGACAATTCCAAAACATAATGGAGAAAAACATTAAAGACATAATGGAGAAAAACATTAAAGACATAACGCAGAAAAAAAGGAGAAAATGTCCCTTACACCTCAGACTCAAAGGCCCAGTTTTCCAGAGCCATCTAATTTTTGTCCTCCAAGGATCCAGCAGAACTTGACTCCTCCGAGTCCTCATCTCCACTCTCTCATATGTAGTCACTATCATTTGGGTCATCTGTCAGATTATCCATATTCCAGCTTGCCAAATATGGCGGATCCCCCATAGGTTGGTCACCAAACTCCTTGTCTTTTCCATTCTCGCAGAAATATAAGGGGTCAGGTGTAGATGCAAACTCATGTTTGTTCCTGTTGCCAGTTATCTGCTCTGTGGTCACAATGTAATCGTTTCAGTAGGTCGAAGTCATGGAGAACTTCGCTAGATTGATAGGCTTAGCCATGGTTTCTATGTGCTTACGTGAAGGACGAGGGAGATGCATGGGAGCTTACGTGTCCTAAAAAAGAGTGTTCTAAAAAAGTCTCCTTTCGTAGTTTTTTCTCTGCATGAGAGAAAGTTAAATGGTAGCTTTATTGGGTCTTTAGGACTATGAGAATCACTCCTTGGGAGTGTTTTGGTGGTGTCAGGCATATGTTTCATCTTTCAAAAATGATATTTACCCAGGGTCAAACCTCGAAACTAATGCAAATGATACAGTTTCATATCTTTTTTTTTTTTTTTCTGTTTTCATTCTCCCTAAAACCACATCGTTTTAGATTAGTTAAGGCAGCCCCAACTGCTTTTTCTTCCTCTTAGTTTCACAACCATTCATGTTTTATTTCTCTATAAAACAAATGCTTTCCCTTCCCCTTCGTTTCACATCCATTCGCGATCCACAACTGGCAGCCACCATCACGCATACCCAGCCATCGTGACCACCACCACTGACAGCCATCGCGCCTGGCAGCCACCATCACTCATAACCAGGCAACGTCACCACCACCATCAACAGCCATCACGCGACAGCCATAACCATTCACAAAGCGGCACAATTATCACATAGCCTTCGATCTTTGCTTCAATTGTATGGCTGATTTAGGTTATGGAAAAATATAATAGTGGTTATTTTCAGATAAACCGATTCTGGTTAATTTAATAGTGATGCAAACCATGGGAACGGTAATTGACTATTAGTATTAGTCTAATGACTTACAAAGAGTAGATTATTTGTTCATAATCCGTAGTAGTTTGATATCTGGATCTTATCATAGTGTCTTTGTCAGTGTAACTGTGAAAATTATTAGGAAATTGAGTTTCCTCCCAAGATCACTCCAAGCAATTTATCAAACAACAAATTAACAAAAAATTTAATTGGAGAATACAACAATCACTCAACACAAGATTTACGTAGAAAACTCCAAATCCGGAGAAAAACCACGGCCATTGTCAAGAGACAATCAGAGAAAAAAATATTCACTATGTGGAAAATTATTACAACCACACTCTCAGAAATAATTTTCTCTCACCCAAGCACCAAATACATAATTTCGAGAAATATTCCTTAACAAAGCAAACCCGTAATACCCATATTGAGGAGCCAAATGCTCCTTCAATATAACTACATGCTTAAGAATATTTCTTTCCCATGTTGGAAGCTCTCAATGCTTCTCTTACATTTTTTTGCTTCTCAAATTTTGGGATTGCTTCTCTGGGATTTTTTTGATACAAAAAATGAGGAGAACTCCTCTATTTATAGCCAAATTCTCTTTTTCTTCTTTGCATGGGTGGCACCCACCCATTTTCCTTGTTCAATGATGGTGGCTGGCTCAACCACCCACCATCTTTGAATTCAAAGATGGTGGCTCAGCCACCCATAATTTTTTGACTCTTTTTTTTAATTACATTTTCAACAAAAATTTATGTGTAGCATACTTACATTGATGATGTGGGAGATGGTGACTTATCATTTGATTGGTGTTCTGAATGATACGGTAGACGGTACATTATAAACTTTTGGCATAAAAGAATTAAGAATTTTGCTATCCGATAATAGCTTAAGGGTTTTGTCTTCGAGATCTCAAACGAAGAGGAAGAGAAAGGAACAAGACGAAGAGAAAACAGATCATGGTTGCTTTTTGTTTTAACTAAACCAAACAACGTCATTTTTGGGAGAATGAAAAAAAAAGTAAAACGGCGTTGTTTGCATTAATTTCGAGGTTTGACCGTGGCAAACATCGCCTCGTTTCATCTTTCTTCTTTAACGTACTACTTCTCAAATTATAGTGGTATGTAAGATAATTGATCACTAAGCATCAAAAGTCATCAAACAAATGAGTGTCATAATCACAGTAGAAATTACAAGGTTTGAGTGGGTTTTTAAAAGTCACATTTCAAATAAAATAAGTAATAAAAATAGGAGTTTCTGACAAGATATGGAAAAATAAGAATTGATATGGAAGCGTAAGGCTATAACACTGGAAGAAGAAGTTGACCAATTTATTTTTGAAGGCCAAACGAAAGAAAATCTAATCCAATGGACAATGTTCAATTTATGGGAAAGTACTAACATGGGAAAAACTGGTTGAATTGGTTAGTCTTATGTGATGGGCAACTGCATCAAATAGCTTTCAAATTTTTTTGCAATGGAAGATTGACGACGAAATGATCTAGGGATTGTGACGGGGACAAAAGAGATCAATGCTGCCAAATTGAAACAAAATAACCAAATCATAATCGATCCGTGTATAAGGCTTCGCTTGCCAGTGTTTCTTCTTTTTCCTGCAGCTTGGTTGGTCGGTCCGCGGCCGTCGTCAATATTTCTTGTGGTTCTGTCGATTCTTGACCGTCGATAGTCAGCCACTTCTACAACATTTTCACTAAAGTATATTCTAATTAGCTTGTTTCCTTTTGTAAGTTGCCCATTTCAGTTTTCATCTATGTCATTGATTGTTGATGAAAAAACTAAGTCCATGATCTCAGTGTAAGTGCTTGCTTCCATCTCCAAATGCTCTTTCATGATATTGATTTTTTTTTTTAACTAATTCTAATTTTAAATTTTAAATAAGTATTTATGAATTGTTGCATTGGGTGCTCTTATATGTTGTTTGATAAATAATATTTACAATAATAAGAAAAGACATTAATTTGGCTACAACATTGTGATCAGTATGATAATTTTGAAGGGCGGAATGAACTCTCAAATAATTTAATGCTACCTTGTAGAATGCTCTTTGAAGGAGATGCATCTTCAGCTTCTCTTGGTGGTGGATTTTAAAATGGATGCTCATTGGAGGAGGTACAGCTTCGGCTTCTCTTCGTTAACTTTTTGGGTTTTCTTAATTTAATATTTGAAAATTTTACTGTGAAATGATGTTGTTTAATCTATTGTACCCGGCTGTACCAGGCAATCGTTTGGGTTGGTTTTTTTTTTTTTTTCACCCGTATGCAACTGTTTGAACCAGTTTAATTTTCTTGCTCTTATGTGCAGGTGGCACATTTTTATTGCTAATTAGTTAAATCTTAGGCTGTAAGTTGCGAAAACAGTGACTTAGGGAGGCTAAGAAAAATAAAGGTCAAGGGGTGAGAGTAGAATGCCAACTGCTGGCACTTGGGTGTGGGAAGATGTAGTCATGAGAAGAGAAAAAAATAATATAGTATATTGTATTTTTTACATTGGCTAATTTTTAGTTGAGTCCTTATTATGTGTAGAAAAAAAAATTAGGGATTAGAAATTTGTAAAATGAATTAATTAATGGAGAATTAAAAGTCAGCTCAAGATGATATTGTACTATCCTTCTTTTTGACAATGATATATTTTCGATTTTGGTAAGGTTTAGATACTGCCATAGAAGTTGTGTTTATAGTTCCAATGGTGAAGCTTGATTGGTAATTTTATATGTTACACAAAGAATGTGGGTAGTCTTTGAAAGTTATAACATTAACTTTGGTTGGGTTGATAAAAAAATATTAGTTAGTTTAAACTATTAATATCTATCAATAAAAAAAAAAAGAGGCGGCTCAATGGTTTCTTTTTTATTTATTAAAATACCCTCAGTGTTGTTATCTTTTTTTATGAATAAATTAAATTAAAGACTTAAATGACATAAATTTAAATTTGAAGGATTTAATTAATTAATTTTATAAACTTCTAATTTCTGAAATTTTCTTATAAATAATAAGTGTCAAAGCAAGCACCTAAAAAGTCAACACCAAATTTGGTACTTGACTTTGGTGCCAGCAAATCAAAGAAAATGGAGGACATAGCCCACAAACTTTGAAAGCTAGATTGACAAAGCCATGCGGATTGACGAAATTGAAGCCATAATTGGTGGGCTAAAATCGTTGATTTTCTTGGCTATTATTTTGCTATAAATAGAAGTGCAGATGAAGAGCTGAAGCATTCTATTAAAGAGAGAGTAATTTAGCATTTTGAGAGAGAGTTTAGAGAGCTTGAAATTATAAGCTCTTGTTATAATGATTTGAGAGTTTGGGTGTATTGAGATTTTGGGAAGTAAGCTAAAATACTACAATACTTGTAACTCCTTTTCACTAGTAAAATATTTCCTTCTGTCTTCGCCCGTGGAACGTAGGCTAAAAGCCAAACCACGTAATTTCTGGTGTCCTCTTTTGTGCTTGTTCTTTATTTTCTTCCAATTTCATTTAAATACAGGTTCCGCTTTCACCCACCAATTTCCTAACAAAGGTATCGAGCTATCGGTTGTATTTTTCAAGCTCAATGTAAGCCGTCACGTATATAGTATTATTCACGTATATGGTACTGTTCACGTATATGTTACTATTCACAAGAAATGGTGGGAGCGATCCAAGAATTTGGCAGTGCAAAGCAAGAAATGGTGGGAGCGATCCAAGAATTTGGCAAGCAAAGTGTGCAGAGTAAACAACTGGTTTTTGTACATGCTGGAAAGTTCTACACAAAGGCTTATAAGAGCCTGCGAGTCTCTGGTTTTGGGACCATTCTCTCCGCCTTTTCCTGAACTTTCCTCGTGTGCATTCTCACACATACCACAACTATTTAAGGTGGTTTACTAGCTTCAACAAAAGATTTATCAACAAATGGCTACAAAGTACGAAATCGGTAGTTCAACGAATAATTTTTCAGGGAAAATGAAGATGAAAGTCAGATTTAGGAAAAATAATTGCTTTGGCAAATCGAGAAATGCCCATGGAGATAACTGATGACAAGTGGAACGAGATAGATGGTAACGCCATTTCGATCTACACTTGGCACTTTCAGATGTAGTATTATCTAGTGTGGCGTAGAAAATACAAATAAGGAAATTTGAGATACTTTCACAAAAATCAGATGTACGGCCAAGTCACTACACAACAAAATCTTCGAAGAGGAAACTCATACTCTTCGAATGGCGGAATCTACAAGTGACCGATCACATCAACACCTTGAAGACTATTTTCACAACTCACAACGTCAGTCATAATATGAGGAAAATGAACGTGCAGAGCTTTCTACTTCAAAGTTCAATGATTCGATGATCAACTCATCATCAACCCGATAACAACAATCTAGCTTACAGCCTTAGTTTTCAACGACATGTTGCAGCCTCCATATTAAACGAGGAGAGCAGGAAAAATAAGGAAAATAGACAAGTTCGCAGCAAATGAGGCTTATCGGACGGTATGAGATCAACGGAACGTGGCCCCAGTGAGAGTCACAATAATAGTAGATTAAAATCTAGAAGTAAGAAGAATGTTAAATGCTACAACTGTGGAAAGAAAGGGCACATCAAGAAAGAGTGTTGGAGTAACCAGAAGAGAAGAGAGAGAATACGAAATCATCAAATGCTCGCGTGTGTAAAGGTACTCTGATGACGGTGAAATTCGCTACAATGGCAACAACTATTTCGTATAGCGTAAAATGACTATACGATGTCCGGGTTTATAAACTGTGGAGCTACTCCACATGACCTCCTGGAGAGAACGGTTCCACACATACGAACCTATCTCGTGAGGATCTCAGATATACGGAGATGCTCAGGCCTTAGAAATCGCGGGTATTTGTATTATCAAAATGAAACTGTTTGATGGTACAATTCGCACAATTGAGGAGGTATGACATGTCAACAAAGTAAGAAAAATCTATTGTCTGGGACAAATAGATACGCACAAAAAACCATACGAGAATTAATTACAAGGGCATTCTTAAAGGAGCGCCAGATCACGAAGGCATAAAAGATCGGTGCTAATCTATTCATGCTTAAAGGAGAAACACACAGAGGTCGATGCGTGTCGCATCAAACGGAGAAGAGTCAACGATGATGCAGTATCTCAAACTTGTCACATGTCGTAACAAGATTCAAGATTCTCTCCGAGCGAAAATCGCTTCCAGAGCTCAAATCAATAAGTTTACCATTTTATAGCATTATGTTACAAGTATAGATTAAAATTAAGTAGATTCTATTGCTGTAAGTAAATACATTCTGACTTGATTCATTCTCGGATGTTCGGGAATCAATTTACATATCTACATGAGGCAAAGTTTTATATGGCTAAATATCGATTATGATAACAAACCACATGTATTTATTACAAAGATTTATGAATTGTGCTTTTATAATAAGAAATGATGTTAAATTAAAGATTTCTGGACTAAAACGAAAAGTATTTTAAAATCTTTGATAACGTTTTTAAATTTCTGATTTGACCTATTCGAACTATTTAAATCTTTTCAATTCTATAATTTCACAAAAGTTTGGGCAAGTCATAATTTCAGAAAGTCAGGATTGACAAAAGCATTATTCTAAAATTTGAATCGACCTTTTGCAAACTTCATAACGCTTTCCACACTACGCTTTATAATATTTTGGGGTTAAACTATAAATTTGAAAATATTCAACGAAGTGCCATCGTAAAGCGTTTTGAAATCCTAATCCCGACAAACGAACCGTTAAGCAAGAAGCATCGAAAGATGAAATCCTGGATGTACAAGAATCCGGATGTAAATTCAAAATCGTACCAGAATATTAAATGGAATTGACGTCCATAACCTAGAATCCTAAGCACCAAACGTATGTGAATTTACTTTTTGAGCTCAAACTAGAACTCAAATCCAACTCATTTTCGCTTCCAACAAGCAAAAACAAAAGACACGAGATATCTTCGAGCCTTCAAACTTGCAAACTACATACATCAATCATTCTATCGTTCTTCATTCAATATCTACTCATTGAGTGAGTTTCATCAGTAATCTCATTTCTTCATTTCAATTGTAAGAATTTCGAGAACACTTGGAGTGAAGAGATCGAGATAATTTCTTCAAAAGGTTTATTGACACCAAGTCAATCAGAATTCCAAGTTCTCAAGGCTTCGATAGTTAAATCCTCAAGCTTGATTGTTTGAGGCGATGGGACGAAGGATTGCCGAACCAATGAAAAAATCCGCGTGTTTATTTTTTCTTCCTTACTTTAATTATCAGCCTTTATTAAACTTATTGCTTTCAATTTTATTAAGGCATTAGATTGTTTGCTGCAGGATTTGCAGATAATTTTTAAATTTCCAATTCACCCCCTCTTGCACACTTATATTTCACAAAGTACACGGTGACTTTCATCGATGATTATTCTGAAGATATCCAATTAAGAAAAGTCGATGTATTTCTAATGACATTGAACTCGAATCGGGTAAAGATCAAGTTCCGAGGACGATAACGCGGAGAGTATACAGACGCTTTTGCTTCAGAAGCAAGAAGGTATTTAGCCACGTTTAAAGATACACTTTCAACAAAACGGAGCGAATGGACGAATAAACTCACGTAATGTATAAGAAAGAAGGCCGATGACCGCTGATCACCTAATTCATTCGCGTAAGTAAAACCACCGTTATATAAGAATCGTCGCCATCTACAACTATCGGTCAACGGCCACGAGACGTGGACCTAAAAGCCACCATTGATTATTCCTACCACATGCATTTGGATGTCATGTAATGCGGATGCATACAATGTTCAAGAAAGAAAAAACCTGATGCAAAATCTAAGATGTATTCGATACGCCGATGGAGTAAAGTATCGTCATGGACCCCAACGCCTATAAGATCGTTATCGCCAGATGTTATCTTTATAAAAGATCAACCCAGCGAGACGAGGATGATAAGCAGTAAAAGAAAAGTCAAAGACTATACCAAAGATATTGAGAAAATAATCCGTAAGATTCTTCTTTCCGGGTTATCAGATAATTTAATTCGAGGCTCTTTCGCTCTGTTAATCAGGAGACGATCGCCAACATGGCACCTTTGAGTACGTCACAGAGATCAACGCTATGCATCGTCTTCAACAGGACGAAGAGCATCAATTTTCCAATTTAAGCTTTAGAAAGTCGATGTTTTGCTACAAAGAATGCAGTAAAGAAATCAAATTTACACAAGAACAAAGACACGGAACTCACCACTACGTGGAAGAAAAACCATTAAACAAACGGTCTACAAGATCAAACGATGGCAATGACCAAGGGAGCAAAGATTGCAAGCGCGAGATTGGTGCGTAAAGGATATGCCGTATATTGACTTCCAACGATATTTTCTCCTGGTCGGACCACGATACCGTAGTTTGGCGATGTGCAGCTACATTTCGACTTACATCTTGAGAGCGGATGTGAAAACCGATTTCTTCACGGAGAACTTGAAAGAAGAAATATATATGCCCAACTAGTAAGGTTTCATGAAACAGAAATGAGAACTTGGTTTGTAGATTGAACAAATCTTCATACGGCCTCAAACAAGGCGGTATAAGAGATTGATTCTTCATTACGAGTTCGGATACAATTGCACTACCACTATTGTGCATATTACAAGAGGTTCAAGATAATGATTATTATTTTATTGTTGTGGATGACATGTTGGTAGCAAGGTCTCCAACAAAGATCGAATCCAAGAATCAAGGCACAATTGCTGGAGTTCAAACGGGACTTGGGACCAGCAAAACAAGATTCTAGGGATGCAATCGAGACATAAATAACAGAAGATTTGGCTTTCAAGAAGAATTACTGAAGAAAATTCGGGCGCTCAACATGCAAGATTGTAAGTCAATTTCACCCCACTTCATGTTAATTTCAAATTATCCCCAAGTATCCCCAAGAACGTTGTAGCAGTGAAGGAGATGCCCTCTCGAAAATGCATGTATCAGCAAAGTTTGATGTTCGATATGATAGACCGGACATTGCACAAGGTAGAGCGGGGCCAATACATACATGACGTTAATCCCTGAGAGTATCGATAACAAGAGGATTAGATACATCGAGGGAACCTCGATGTTGCAATCGTTTTACCATTGATTCGTATTTTACAGAGATCTGATAAAAGGAAATCGTTATGTGTTTACACTATAGAGCAAAGAAGTGGGTTTCAAAATCACTGCAGGCCTTATCTATATGTAAAAAGTACATGGTAGCAATTTAAGCTTTATCAGAGCAAAGGTTTCTAGATAAACAAGAAAATTTTTGTATTTTCAGAAGTGCTCAAGACATTGCAAAGAATCCAACATTTCATTCAACATAGCACATGGAGTTCAAGATCAATTCATTCGAGAAGTAAGGAAGATTTAAGTGTGGATTTGCTGTAAAATCCATTTAAAGAACTGCTTTCGACCAAACCGATCAATAATCGAAGTTTCGTCTGAGTGGGGATCCTCTCAGGCCTAGCGTAAACGTGAGGCAACATATGATTAAAGGTTGATGGTGTGAGATTGATCATTCTCAATCTAATTCGTCGAGAACGCCGTCGTTAACGCAAGCTCGCATAAATTCACCCGGTACTTGACTTCACAAAGCGCAATCAAAGAAAATTATGACATAGCCCACAAACTTTGAAAGTTGGTCAATAAATTGAAGCCACGCTGATTGATTTAACGGTTTATAATTGTGGGTTAAATCATTGATTTTCTTATTACTATTTTGCTATAAATAAGTTCGTATGAAGAGTCAAGCATTCTCATTAAAGAGAGCAATTTAGCATTGGTAGTAGAGCCAGAGAGCTCAAATTATAAGCTCTTTTGTTATATGTTGAAGAATTGTACAGACGTGCGTTTTGGGAAGTGTAGCTAAAATACTACAATACTTTGTAACTCATTTTCACTAAGAAATATTTCCTCTCGTCCTGGACGAAGCAAAAGTCTAACCACGACTTTTCTCCGGGTGTCCTCGCTTGTTTTTATTTTCTTTCACTCATTTACCAGGTTCCGCTTTCACCCACCAATTTCCTAACAATAAGGACTCAACTAAAAATTACCTAATATAAAAATACAATATATTCATTTCACACAATATAGAATTTTCATTTTCCTCCCTTCTCCCAACTCCACCTGCCCACACCCAAGTAGCCAAATCGTTGGATTATCTTCATCATCAAGGGACATGTGTAACTTAGCAAAATCTTGTGTTTTTATATTCACATGGGCCCATAAGCAGAAAATTTCAGAAGTTGCCTTTACTTCACAACTTAATTCAGTCTTTGACGGAATTCAACGGCCAAAGCGTGAGTGTCCTCACATTTTTTAAGCTGTGTGAGAGAACCACACTATACATATGTGTATATAAACAAAATTTTATTAAATAAATTTATAATGTTAGAATTGCCACTTGATCATCCACCTCCAAAAAAATTTATTACTCGTGTGCCATGATCATAATACCACCATAACATGTTCTCTAAATTATTTTTCTTTTCACTTTGAATTTCTTCGTACGAGAAAAGCTGATCCAATGAGGCAATTTGTACTTCATGAGAATACTGGAGTCCCCCACCACCCGACATGATCGATCGTCTGATGTTATTTCCTTCCAATTCTTGAATGACTATGGCCATTTGTCTAGTCTTTTTCAATACTTGTCCACACACATTATGAGATGGGAAAATAATTATTAACCCGAAGCCATAGAATCACATAAACTAGAATACTGTATAAATGAACTAATAAAGCTTCGTGCAGTGTGTCGGGATTGTACGGTCAAGAACTTAAAAGATACAATACTAAAGTGTTTGGTAAAAACTAACCGCTGTAGCTTAAAAGGTATATTGATGTGGTTTTTTACTTGTATCATGAAAAATTTATTATATCTTTAATAATTTTATCAAAATTATTATTTAAAATTTATATTTACTATATATTACTAACTTTTGTTTCATAGTTACAACTTGTTTTTTCACAGCAGGTGTAGTTTAGAAGATACATCACCTCAATTCCAAATGCACCCGTAGTGTTGTGTCTTTTATGTCGTCATTGTTAAGAATAAATCCTGATGTCCATGTCAGCAGCTGAGTCAGCAAGCTTGTTGAGTCATTGACCACATCAGTGATTAGTTACACGTGCAAAACAGTTCTTAGAGTTTGTTAATGTTTTCCCGCCAATAGTTTGTTATAAGTTGTTGAGATTATTCACATGCGTTGATTGCTGTAGAATCTTCTAGACATGTGTATATAAAGCTTTGTAATTCTTCACTTCAGTTTATGATTAATAAAATGAATTCAACATATATTTTCTCTCCTGCTTTAGAAATTTCTTTAAACCAAACACTTTATTTTCTTTAACTTGGTATCGAGCCACTGCTTATAAGTGATGGCTTTTTAAGCTCGAATCCTTCAACTCATGTTTCTTCCGAACATCCTTTTACCTTTACTACACACCAATCAAACTTGATCGCATTAAATTATATTTGAAACAACAAGTACTCTCTTCAATTGTGGAAATGGTCTTGAGAACTACATCGATGAATCTAGGCTCATTCGCCCGATCAATTCTTCCTAATAGATCCGATCTGGTGAAGCAAGGGAAGGCGTCGAGAATCCGATTATGTTGCATGGAACGCCAAGATCGCCTTCACTCACCGATCATGTCCTCAATGAAGTCTTGAGATTCTCGCCCTGGGTAAGCTCACAAACTTCTCTTGAGCTACATTAAGAACTGAAAACAATTGGATCAATCAATGGCAAGAAAGTTCATCTTAAAATGCTTCTCAAGAATATAAGAAAAGGATCATTGTCTATGACAATAATTCACAAAACTTAGAACACTCTGATGGTCTTACTTTTGGAAGTCCTCTATAACACCGATCTAATCACTCATCTTATCAACGGATTAGATCATTCTACTATCCCATTGTTATACATTAAAGCAAATACGCCGACCATGGATCCGAGCGGTTTAAGCTATGTTGTTAACACATGAGGCTAGACTTGAAAACAAGAAGAACGTTGATAGTAAAGAGGCTAAAAGCAACTATGGCTAATGTAGTCGACCGGGAACTTTCAAAAGAAAGGCAACGGTAATAATTTAATAATCGAACAAAACGGAGGTGGTAATTGGAATCAAAATTTTCCGCAGAGCGGAGGATATCGAGGTCGGTCAAGAGGTAATTGGAATCAAAATTTTAATACTGGTAGAGGCTGTTTTGGTGGTTTTAATACTGGTGGAAGTTTTAATAATGGAGGCTTTGTTGGTAACTTTAACAATGGAAATGCTAATGCTGGCTTTCAAGTGCAGGTGGTTTTGGGGGTAATAGAAAGAACTTTTGCTCGTGAGTAGCATGCGTGTCGATTTTCTTAGGTATAACCATACGCCGCCGAGTGTGCAGAGACAGTTAATGTAAACTTGTTCCCAAGCTTTCCAGTTCAAGGCTATCATCCAAATCAGGGACCAAAGTCAGCTTATATGGCTACATCTAAGGGAGTTGCTGATCAAGGTTGGTATCTTGACAGTGGAGCTACCCACCACTTTACCAACTCAGTTCAGAACTTAACTGATGGTAAGATTCATTTTGGCACCAATTCTCTACTTGTAGGAAATGGCCAAGGTCTTCAAATTACACATATTGGTAATGCATGTTTATATACTTCTTTTGGTTCATGCATTCATCTTCATGATATCCTATGTGTTCCCAGAATTACCAAAAATCTTATAAGTATTTCTAAGCTTCTTTCCTGACAAAGGACACTTGTCATGTAAAATTTTAATATACTCAGTGTTATCTAATCTGAAATAGTAGTAGAACGGTATACGATCCCACAAGCGATCATATAAATCGAAGTCTAATTTAAATATAAAATTAATATTAATTCTAACCTAGTTGATCAAATTGAGTTTTAAGAGAAATTAAACTAATTAAACTAAGGAAACAATTAAAATAAAGGAGAATTCAATAAGATAATAATTACCAAGGTTTCAGAATCCACCACTATTCAACTAAGAATTATCTAAATATTCATTAATCCCCAATTTTAGAAATGACAACTCGAAATCAATCTATGTTATCTCATTTGATATAACACCATAAATAAAATTAATTTTGTGATGTTCTTTTCCGCTTAATAAGATTTACATCTAAGATCCAACGTAAATATATCGAATAATAAAGAGTCAAAGCTTCCTAAGACACCTAAAACAATTTAATGAAAGACATATTTAATCAAAGATAATCACGTATAAACTTTATAAATCCAAAGATGATTTAATCGAATAATATTAATCCTAATAATCAATAATGCATGACAAAATCAATAAGATTTTAATAACATCCAATTAATCATGCTGAAATAAAACCATAATATTAAAGAACATATAAAGGAATTATAATAAATAAAAGATAATTATTTTATTGAATACGATTTCATCTTTAACCTCAAAGATGTTAAAAATTAAAACATACTAATCATGAGTAAAAGAAATAAATGCAGCCATGAAAGCTCTAACTACTGCAGATTTTCTTCTGCCTCTGCGTTTTTCCTCCTCTGGCTTCTTCTCATTCTAAAGCCAAAGTTTGGCTTTTATATTTTTAATCCCTAGCCGAATCCTTGTCAAATAATGATAGCTAGTGAATTGCTCACACAAGCTAAAATCAGCCCACTCTTGCAAAGCCCAATTAAACTTCCTTTAATTCTTCATGTGCTGGCTAAGCTTTTAACTTGTCTTGCTTCTATCACGTGTACTCAAAAAGAATTTTCATCCTTTTCCACTCATGAAAGTCAAGTGGGTCCTTTCTATTGCTTTCCACCCTTTATCTTCTTTGTCCGCATGCATGGGTAAATGAATTTGTTGAATTTTTTTGGCTTGAATTAATATGCATATAAGCATAATTGCTTCCAAGTTAATTAATCTTTAATGCTCACAAATTGAACTTCTTTATGCTCTTTTTATTCATAATCTCTAATTAATTCCCTATTTAATAAAACAATACAATTACTTAAAAATAAGAAATAAAAATAACTAACAAATATATAAAAGTGGTAAAATACGATATAAATTACGCTCATCAAATACCTTCCAAACTTAGATTATTCTAAAGAAAACTAAAACTAAAAATAAAAATAAAAACAATGAAACAAAAAGAATCCTAACTAAACCACTTTCACAGAATCATCAAGATTTAACGATGTAAAGTTCTTTAAACCACTGTAAAGGCCCTTGCGACGAAGCTTATCCTCGTGAGGCTTAAAGGATGATAATTCACAAACATCATTTAAAAAAATTAAATTAAATTAAAAGAACAAAAAAATAAAACATGAAAATAGTCTCAAAGATTGCAAAAATTATATAGCCCAAAGAAATTTTAAATATCGAAAGCTCTAACTTTAATTCAATAATCAATCCCATCTCTTTTCGATTCTTTGTAGGTGTGAAATTAATTCAATCAAATCCATTCCCAAAATCTTCAACATCAACAACCTTCACCAAACAGCAGTTAAAAGAAATAAACTAATCTTATCATCTTAATTCCATTTTTTTTTTCACGACTTTTTATGCATTTTTTTTAATTTTTTTTCAGCACATGCACTTGATTTTTTGTTTCTTTTTCTTTTTTTTTAACCATAGTGAGCTTTCACTCTACCCCTTGGTAGCCTTTCTTCATAGATTATCCTTCATATACTTGTGGGTACATGTACCCAAATTACCAAGGATAGCTTTCACTTTTAGGGTTATAGTACTCTATTTCTGACTTTGAGCCTATGTATACTAATTTTGATTGGAGATAAAAAATCAAGACAAACAATCATTTACTCTATCTAAAATTCTCAACTCAAATCCAACAATATCAAATTTCAAGTCAAAATTACGAAAAGATATTGATATATTTAAACAATCAATCAAGAGGAACTAACACAAGAATCAAGATAAACTACATAATATTCAACCCTTTCTAAAAACCATATTCATTGTCAATCAAATTCTTATCATTGGCTTTTCACGTAAAAACAAAAAAAAACACAATTTGTTTTTGAATTTTTGATTTTTTTTTATAACAAAAAGCACAAACTATTCCCACCCCCAAACTTATTCGGAACATTGTCCTCAATGTTTCACAAACAAAAAATATGCATGCAAACAAATGAAAGAAATAATAATAATCATAATAATAATAATAATAATAATAATAATAATAATAATAATAATAATAACATAAATAATAAAAAGAAAGTTGGAGAGAACACACCTGGATGGGCTGGGAAAGCTTAAAACAAAATGACAACTAAAAGAAAACGTTAGAAGAAATATAAATAATAAAAGAAAAAATAAAATTAAAAAAATCCTACTAACTAACTAATTAATGTAAACAACAAATCAACCAGGATCAACAAGAATTTGGTGAAAACCAAAGCAATTATATAGAAAATGCCAGAAAACATAATTGACTAGGCACTGGAGCATTTTATCTATAAAAGGATGATGGTAATGAAACTCCTCAATATCGCACTGTCTTGATCTCTTCTGTTCCATGCTTTCCTGAGAGTTATCTGAAGTAGTATAAAAATCTAATAATTTAAGCACTTTAGATCTTACCACCTTTTTCATGTCAGAATGTGACCTATGTTGCACTTTTTTTAAGAGTCAAACTTGAATGGTTCAATTTTCTTCGCGGCGAAGTGGCTCAATCTTTTCTTTCCACTTAATTTGATCTATGATAAGAGTCAATCAAGTAAAACATTAACTTCTTCAATACCACTATCAACATCAACAGAGAAATCGTGAGTCATAATGGTATTAACGGATTGTCATAATGGTTAGAAATAGGGTCATCAATCGATGCTTCTATCATATCTACTTCAACGATTCATCATCTTCAGGTTGTCAAACATTAAAATGTTTAATTCCATGGTCATGTTACCAAAAGACAATTGTTCCAGCCCCAACTAATACGAAAGATCAGAAGCAAGAAAAGCGATTTACCTAGAATAACTGGGTGTGTTTCAGGATCTTGTACACGCCGAGTATCAATAACAATAAAATCAATAGGATAATAAAATTTATCAATCAGACAACACATCCTCTATAATACCATGGCAGGTATTTTCATCAATTATCGTTAGTTGCAAAATAACAAGTTTCTTAATTCCCTAGTCCAAGTCATGTAAACGTATCAAGCGCAAATAGATTAACACTAAAGACCCAAATCCAATAATGCTTTATCAAAACATTGGTTTCTTATAACACACGATACAGAGGAACTCCGATCTTTAAATTTTGGCATTTTACATCGAGTAAATTGCTAGTTTGTTCGCTTAAAACACCTTTCGGTGATATGCAAGTTTCTTAGTGCATGATCTTTCAAAAACTTGGCATACGGGCGAACTTGCTTAATAAAGATCGAGTAAAGTGGATGTTTATACTACCCGCTGAAGATTCCATAATCTCACATGTTGAAGTCTTCTTTCTTTTACCTTTCGAGGAAAACGAGCCTCGGGAATGTACCGGGCCACTCTCTCGATCATTTGACGAGTCTCAGATGAAACCGGATTCAAGAAGTTCGTGATGTCTTCCTTGTTGAACCTCCACCTTGTTGTCAAATAATTTTCCTCTTCTCAAGGTCATAACAGATTTGCTTTTTCATGTCAGATGTTGAACTCAATTCAACTTCACGCACTTTGTGATTAGGGAATTTGACTTTGGGAATTTTCTTTCTCTTCGCTACAAGAGTTGCTAATTGAATTAATCGATGCTCGCCTTTGTAATAGCATTGAATCGAAAAAGCTGTTGACCGAATGAAATTTCGCGTATCCTAGTTAAGGCTTTCTTGTCGCAACAAATTGAGACATAGGTTGTCATGGCAGAGGATATACTTGGTTGTGAGGACAAATTGTTGATCGCATGTTAAATTGTCCCTCCTCGATTCGACAAAAGGCCGATTTGTTTCCAAGAAAAATGATTCCTCCAATTATGATTATACGTGACCTCATACAGGTTTCTATATTTATCAGGCATGTACCGCCGTATCAAAGCCTCTTGACAGACTCCAGAACGACGGACAATTATGCGTCAGATGAGACAAGTTGTAACAAATAGCACAAACCTCATTAGCTACACCAGTGATGATGATTCATGGATCGTTCAAAGTTAAGGCATCTACTTTCCTAGCGAAAGTGGCTTTCACATCAAAGTCATCCTAACTTCATATAACCCTTTCTAGAACTCGAGATGATTTTTCTTCGATTAAAAATCCCATCATAGAATTCTCTAAAGAATTAAAGAAACTCACGCAATTCTTTCACGAAGTTCAAAATCTCCCACCATTCATAAACTCTATCACATGACGATTTGACATAGTTAAACCATTATAAAAGCATTGTATAAGTCTTCATTTCAAAACGGACACTTGAGGAGTAAATCATTGAATCTTTCCAACACTCATAAAATCAAGCTTTCACCCTCTCCGATAAAAATAACTTATCTCTCCTAAGGGCATTTGTTTTAGACATAGGAAAAACTTGGTGAGGAACTTATTACTTAATTCATCCCACATAGTAATAGACCCAAAGCAGAAGTGATCAACCAAGCTTTCGGCTTGTCTTTAATGAGAAAGGAATATAATTTAATTGACTCATCATTAAAATTTTGAAAACGAAACGTAGCATATGTTAAATTCCTTAATGCAAATATGGATCCTCTCTCTAACCCATGGAAAGATGGTAAAAAGTTGAATGATGAGGGCTTGAGTTCAAAGTGCGTCAGGGTGGTTCGGTAATACAATACAAGATTTGGTCAAGTGCAAGTGGCTAAAATATTTCTATGGTTTTCCGCCAGACCTGGAAGTATTGGCAATAGTCTATTTAGTCATCCATCACTTCAAAAGAACTAGATTGACTACTAACAATTTCGACTCTCTTTAACCAAACGATTTTAATCACGCTCCCAAACACTCATAAATTAACCGTACAAGGAAAGAAAGAAAAATAAAATAAAACAACAATAATGACAAAAAAAGAAATTAAAAAATAAAAGAAATCAAACAATGAATTTAAAGACAAAAAAAACTTTTTTTAATTAATAAAAAAGACAACCTAAATTATAACTAGTGTTTGAATCAAATCAATCTAGATTAAACTGACTTTCTAGCACAATCTAACGCGCCCAAAAACTTATCATGGAAAATTTTAATATACTGTAAGCAGCTATCTAATCTAGAAAGAGTAGGTAACGATCCCATTACCTGGATTGTTATAAATTGAAAAGTCTAATTTAAATCTAAAATTAATATTAATTCTAACCTAGTTGATCAAATTGAGTTTTAAGAGAAATTAAACTAATTAAACTAAGGAAGCAATTAAAATAAAGGAGAATTCAATAAGATAATAATTACCAAGGTTTCAGAATCCACCACTATTCAACTAGTAATTATCTAAATATTCATTAATCCCCAATTTTAGAGTGACAACTCGAAATCAATCTATGTCATCTCATGGATAAAAACAATTGCCCAAATAAAATTAATCTTGTATGTTCTTTTTCGCTTAATAAGATGACATCTAAGATCCAACGTAAACATATCAATAACAAAGAAATCAAAGTTTCAAGCACTCTATGTAAAATAATTTAATGAAAGACATAGAATCAAAGATAATCATGTATAAACTTTTATAAATCCAAGCATAGATTTAATCAATATTAATCCTAACAATCAATAATGCAAAAAAATGAAAAGATTTTAATAACATATCCAATTAATCACGTGAAATAAAAACCATAATATTAAAGAACATATAAAAGCGGAATTAAATAAATAAAAAGATAATTATTTCATTGAATAGTTTCATCTTAACCTCAAGATAAAAATTAGCTAAACATACTTGAATTCAGGAGCAACAAAAGAAATAAATGCACCATGAAAGTCGAACTGCTTCGCAGATTTTCTTTCTCCTCGCTTTTCCTCCTCCTGGCTCTTTCTATTCTAAAGCCAAAGTTTGGCTTTTATATTTTAATCCCAAATCCTTGTCAAATAATGATAGCTAGGTGAATTGCTCACACAAGCTAAAATCAGCCCACTTGCAAAGCCCAATTAAACTCCTTTAATCCTTCATGTTGGCAAAAGCTTTTAACTTGTCTTGGCTTTATCACGTGTACTCCAAAAGAATTTTCATTCTTTTCCACTCATGAAAGTCAAGGCGGTCCCTTTCATTGCTTTCCAATTCCTTTATCTTTTGTCCGCATGTGCATGGGTAAATGAATTTGTTGAATTCGGTTTCTTGAATTAACATGCATATAAGATAATCGTTTCCAAGCACTAATCTTTAATGCTCACAAATTGAACTTTTTTATGCTCTTTTATCCATAATCTCTAATTAATTCTATTCAATAAAACAATACAATTAATTAAAAATAAGAAATAAAAATAACTACTGTCATACTAGAGAATACGTATGCTATATACTCAGAACTACAATGCAGTTAAGATCAGATTGACCAAGAGTCCGCAAGTTCGCTTTCACCGAATATACCTCTGTGATTAAAACTTTAAAACATTTTCACCCTGCTATATAACCCAAAATGTATTTTCCTTACCTAAAACAGCAAACCAAACCAGATAAGAAATGATCAAAAGTTTTCTGATGCACATGATCCTTATAGAAGGCAAGTGTAGAGCATACTTCCTTAAGTTTTCAAAATGAACAAATTTAATTCTTTATGCTTTTTCTTTCGCTAGAGCTTCATTTGCAGAGAGAGAGAAGAGGTTTAGGGATTCATGTTGTAAGGGAAAACACAAGTTTATTTCTTGAAAACTTTTTATCTTACAAGAGAGGGGAGAATTCATTTTATAGGAGAATTCTCGGGCAGGTAAGACATGACCCTTATCTTTTTCAAAAGCAAAAGTAAAAGATACATCATGACACAACTTTAATTATTACAAAAGACAAAGGGTGCTTTAATAATTAAAACATGACTTTGACAAAAGTAAAAGCTTAAAGTAAAAGCAAGCTTTAATAATTATACAGGACAAAACCATAAAGTAAAGCATAATTATTACAACAAGACAAACTACTTTATGGAGAGCGGAGATTCATGTAATCTTCGACGAGCTTTCAATCATCCTGGTCGATGTTCTGGTTGCTTGGGAAAAAGGTTTCGAGAGCTTTTTGATGCTTTTTAACGGACCATGGCAAGCGGATAAGGCAACTTCTTTATCCTGCTCGGCGCGATATGGACTTGGGCTTGGTATTTGAAGTTGGCTTTGTCACGCTTTTGAGGATTATGATCTCTTGCTCACATGGTAGGTAGAACTTGGAGATGGCCAGGGAAGGAATTCTTCCCATGAGTCTCGTAAAGGAAGTAGTCCAATTTTTAATGACGATTTACCAAAGGACTTAGTTTAGATATGTATGGATGGTCTCATGATGAGGTCATGTCAGGACCCAAGGAAGATGTGGGCGATTTCGTGGTTTAATTGGCAAAAGGTAAGCAGAAAGTGATTGTATTTCATTTTCAATGACGCCTATAATGCTAAAGAACCATTCTAGAATTCGGGTCTCGAGTCCAAAAGAGATTTTGGTTCTGACGTTGGAAGTAGGCTCAATAATAAAGACCGATGTAGTCAAATAAAGTGCTTCGCGGCGTGCATACTGCTCAAGATTGTAAATTTCGCTTTCTTTTCTCCACGACGGGAGAACCATTCAAGCAATGTGCGTAAGAGAGGTTTGTCTGATCAAGGAGAGTTTCCAAAGCGAGAGTAATCAGAGACTAACTTACAGATAAAGAATACCACACCAAATATACCATAACACATCTTCGGGTTTCTTCGGATCATGGTTAAACCCTCAAAGGAATGTGATTAAAATGGAAAGGTTCTTGACAAGATAGGCTTTTGCTTAAAAAGTTTAAAAGAGCTTTTCCTGCAAATTTCGATGGCAAAGTACGTAAGAGAAGTTTTTGGCAAGGAAAATTTTCTTGCCGAGAGCCTTCAGGGTAAGCGAGAATGAGATGATCGAAATAGATGGTAAAATAAAGTAGAGGGCTTTCCGGAGAGTCCTGGAGAGATATCATGAGGTGCTCGGGCCCCTTTATACGCTTAACTAAAAAATCATATTTTGAAAACCAATCTTTAATCAGTAACATTTTTTCAGAACAATTTTACCTTTCAAATCGAGAATATTTCGAATCGTCCATTCTGATGAGAAACGGTGACCAATCAAACGATACTCAAACTTTTCATGCCATTCTTACCGCTTAAGATTTTCGAACACGCCAATAATGCTTCGGTGTCGAAAATTATCCGCTAAGCATGTTTATAAATCATGGTCTTTTCCATCGAGTTCTTCGAGAGGATGGCACTTACGATTCATCATCAAGGCCCTTCTGTAAGATGCGCTTCCATCAAGAATCAACTTTAAGAGAGAGATTACAAGAATTAGAGAAGTGAAAAGTGATGCTAGCTGGTCAAGATTCATTCCGTGAGGCTTCTTTCAATAAAGTTCGAGTGCGGATGAGTATCCACACGCGATGAAATCACGTATGTAATTGATAATACCGAGAAACCGCTGAACTTGCTTGAAAGTTACCGATCCTGAAAGTGAGCAACTTCAAGGGCAATGTGTTCGGGTCAGTAATGTCCATATTTTACGATCATACCAAGAATTCAATATTATTCTGAGTAATTGTGTTTTCTGGTCGATAAGATGATTCCATGATTTCGACAATATCATATAATCGAGTTAACAAATACATGGTCATCATGCGATCCTCGAAAAAGCAAGATGTCATCAATGTAAATTAATGCACGCAAGATCGAAAGATTTTACCATGGATTTTAAAACTAACAGCTGGTGTCAAGGATACGACCGTCCATTGAAATGTGCATCGGGGATACAAAAGGCGCTTTTGTAATCTAGTATGGGTCAATGCCTAATTGCCAAAAACCGATTTTAAATCAAATTTAAAGATTTAGCATTTTTGAGAAAAGTAATCATGTTATTTAAAATTTGCCATCTGAAAAACACGTTAATTAGGTCAAACGACCGTTGCTTTTCCTGACAATTTCGTTTTCAACATAGTGCTCGCCTATTGAGAATTCAGGTCGATGACTGGGCTAACAATAGAACATTCCTTGGGGAGGTGTATGACTCATTCCCCGATGAGTAGCTTTGTCGGTTTAGTCTCATTTAAAGGTAACTTAACGAAGAAAGACTTCTATTTTTCCACAAGGAGTCTGATTGAACTCAGAATGAGACTCGGAAAAGTCAAAAGCTTTCTACTAAATATCCAAAGACCGGGAGTTTCGCATAACCAGAAGTTTCAAAATGTTTCAACGGAATTCACAATACGGATCGACTCGATTCCATGAACGATTCGGAGTGTCGATTTCACGGCGAAGGATGTCAAACCTAACAAGATATCCTTATTAGGAAGAAGGAACCAATAACCTTGGTCCAATGACACAATTTAGAAAATTTTGAATACCAATGGGTTTTTTTTGGTAATCAAAGAGATTTAAGAGTTTCACATCGATTTGAAATGTTCGTCGACCAGTCCAATATTCTCACGGAAGAACATGGGTTTAACATGTCGCCTTGGGCACCAGATCTATAAGACTAATTGAATGGGCCTTTGAACTTCAAGGCAAATGCGGAGTTCACCGAATGGAATAAAGAACAAAGAAGGTGAGAATCACGCTGTGGAAAATAACTCAGATCGGGTCACCGCAGTCGAGAGTTTCAGAAAAGTAACATCGGTTCATCTTTGTTCGTAGAAATAGAATTGCTTTGCGGAGTAGCCCAGAAATTGTTCAAGATGCTCAACTAAAAATAAATTTTTTCTTCGTCGGACAATCTCGCATAAGCCGGGCTTTTCTCGCAGATGAACATCGCTTGATTTTCGCGCTTGAAATCTTTTGGAAAGCATGACTTCTTTCAAGAATGTAAGGTTTTCGATCGGGCCAGGTCCAAGGAAACTCGATTTTTCAATTTCCTAAATGCCTTTTTTCTTAAAATCGCAATCGTAACTTTTTCTTGGCATTTCGATCTCGAATAAGGCTTTTTGCAAGCGCCGAAAGTGTTCTTGTCTTTTAACAGCTTTTTAAAAACTGCTTTCGCCACAAAGTCTGCCGAGACAAGTTTTGCGTAAGTCGAAAGATTTTGCCAAGAGAGACGTTGGCGAAAGATCGACGCGCGAGTTGTCGCCAGATGTCTCGGTTGAGTTCATCTCGAAGGGAAGCTGAAAGACATGTTTTACGTTTGTCGGTTCATTGAATCCATTGCTTATGTAATGTGGACACGCGCTATAATGGAAGTCAAGATCCTAGTATCAGGTAGAACAACGATTTCTACGCCGAGATAACACAGTAAATTTTAATCGCATTTCGGCAAAACAAGACTCTAATCTATCAGAAGATAGTACTAACTGCGATTTAGTCGATCCCATTTAGGTAGATTTTAATCACAGATAGAATTAATTTAAATGGGGGATTGGATTCAGGTGGGAATGATTTCGAATACGCTAAAACTTAAATTAAACGCAGAATAAATTCTAAAATCGGAATTGAAACGACGGTAATAAATCAAGAGAATTTATCAAATGAAGTACTTGGGTATTCCTGGATCCGATCAACATGCATCATGGCTAAATAACTTTTATTAATGCCAATTCAAATCATGAGGGGAATCAAGCACCTCATGAACCACGCCTAATCAATACGCGCTATATTTATCGCAAAATAATAATAACCTTATACTGTAGAGTTTCAAATTCCAGGTATTCTAGACAAGATCAATATTATGTCGAATTTAAAAGTCAAATCATCCACAAAATCCAGAGGGGAAAAGAAAACAAATTTACCAAATAAAGTTCCCATGACACATGTTGAGACTTTCACCTTCAACCCAAAGCTTGAAAGAAAATTAAATTACACCATAATCGAATCTAGGCAAAATGAGAATTTATTAAAATACGTAGAAATACAAGATAGGTATTAATTACGTAAAATGATCCCAAAACTGATTCGTAGATATCAAATTGTGGGGAGAGGCCCTTTATGACATATGGAGTAAATCATGGCCATCGATTAAAAACAGCTTGGACGTCAGATCGCGCCACGCTATCAACAAGAGAACGCCAGTCAATTGACCACGGATGAACAGTAACACCTTTATGGAACAAGAATACGGTTCGCTTGACAATAATCCCGTGACGACGCATCGCACGCGATTTTTCGTCTAATCGATACGCCGCCATCGCCACCATCAACGACATAAGAATTTTAAACGATCGCGGACACCTCATCACCAATGCCACATCATCTAATGCCACGCCATCGATCCGCCTATGCTAACAGGTCGCCAACAAGAACGTAGACAATACCGCATGAATAATAGTGTCATTTTTCCTTTACGCCCTCCTAAGCTGTTTTCGACCTCGAGTTCAAAAAGTGATGTCCCCCTTTTGTCATTCTGGATCTCTCCTTTATTAAATGACTATAATGCCCCTAAAATACATAAAATACTTAATTAAAATAAAACACATGTAATTAAATCACAAGTATAAGTTAAATACATAAAAGTAAGAGTTATTAGTAAGACTGAAATGTAAACGATGGTTTTCCTTTATAAATGCATTTTCTAACACTCAACACACCCTGGGTTCCAAATTTATCGCTAATTCCCCAAGAACAAAAAAACAAAATTCAAATTCAAAATGATTTTTTTTAGAACACTCGTGTTTATTCAATTAGATTAATGATAAGAATCAAATAAAAGTATAAGATTATTCCGCCTACGCAAATATCACACCTACATCAACCATCCACACGAATCGCCCAGAGACTTTTGTTATAGCTACTTCAAGAATGACATGTCAAATCCCAAAATCTCACCCAAGAAGGGACACTCACAAAGAAATTAAACCCAAAAATAGTCACCCAACGAATGGTAATCGAGAGAAAAACGTTGATATCACATGCCTCACCAAGATGAAATAAATACGCCACCACCTTTTATAAATAATAATCTCAAAGTCAAATAAAAAAATGTTACAACCCAATTTATTTATTTATTTTTTATATGCATTCTTCACTACATCTTTTTTTCCCATATAACTCAAATTCTACTTCAAACTATAGTTCCCTAAAATCAAGGACTTTTATTGTGACATAACGTAGGCCAGCGATATGATTTACTAAAAGAAATGAAATAAGAAAACAAAGTGTACGTGAGAAAATGCAGTAGAATTTTTTTTTTGTTTTTGAAGCCGTATGTATTTCACCCATTGTCAAGTTATTTTTATTCTTTAAACAACAACTTTTGTTTTTTTATTTTTATTTTTTTGCTTTTATTTGGCATAAACTTCAATCGAACAACATAATTATTTACATTTTCTCAAACATAAATAAAGTTACGGAACTTATAAGACATCGGGTAATACTCCAAATCGAGCGGTCAAGATGATAAGTTGACAAAGAAAAGGTTTTTTTTTTAAAGGCTCAAAAGGGGTAATCTATGATATTTAATAAAGTGGGATGGCTAAATCAAAACGATCAAAGATGGAATTTCCATCGGCCTTTTGCTCTAAATAATTATCCATATCTGTTTGCCTCCCAACGTAAAGAACACACATTTTTTTTTTTTCTTTTTTTAATTTTACATTTTTTTAAAGGGTTAACTCAAAAGAAATCTGTAGATCAGATAAAATAATAAACCGCTAAGTTCGTGATGTAGAACGGGCAAAAAGGTTACTCTCCAAGAAAAACGAGTACCAACAACTCACTTCAAGACTTATTTATATGTTCATTCCTTCAAGAACTCATATTTGTCTCCCACATCAACACGAAAGAAGAAACATAACAGAACATCACTTAAGACCAAAGATAATACAAATACTAAAATTGAAATTAATCATGCATCCAACGTTAAAACAAATAACACAATTTTTTAAACAACATTCTACCCCCAACCTATTCTAAACATAAAGGAAAATATGCATGTAGAATGCGAAAATGACGAGAAAATTAATTAAAAGAATTTTTTTTAACTAAGATGCTTTCAGAGGCACTACACTCCATATTCACCATCTTCGACTCAAAAATTGAAAATAT
Organism: Citrus cavaleriei; assembly: GCA_030448925.1. Classification (NCBI taxonomy): domain Eukaryota; kingdom Viridiplantae; phylum Streptophyta; class Magnoliopsida; order Sapindales; family Rutaceae; genus Citrus; species Citrus cavaleriei. The sequence continues at coordinate 57,644 of JAUJEN010000043.1, forward strand.
ATATTTATAAAGCGAGAAGAGAAGAAAACGGTTTTTTTTTTAAATGATGAAGATGCGTTAGTAACTACACTTCATATTCAGCCATCTTCAATACAAAACGTTAGCAATAGTTAGTTTCTACAACAAAAAATCATTAAAAACGTAACCAAGATTCCACAATTGTCACTATTCTCCCCAACCGTAATCTAAATATTGTCTCAATGTTTTAAAGTAGAGTTGTAAGACATCACCCAAAGGGTGCAAATGTAAGAAAATATTTATAAAGTGAGAGTTAAATCTAATTTGTACTTTCCATGGCTACTGCTACTTTCATCATTATTCTCGCCCAACACAAAGGTCCGTGGGTCTCGCTCCTTTTATAAACTTGAACATATCAAGTAGCTCATTAGCAAGGAAAGCACAAATAAAGTTAGTTTTTTCACATTGAAGGAATGAAATAGTTTTTTATCGCATGGTTAAGAAATGCGATAAAAGTCATCATAAAAGTTATTGACATTTAACAAACCGACGGGTTTCTGGATGCTACGGCCCAAGATGCTAAGTGATAAATGCTTCTAGTGCAAAGATCTCCGAAGGAAAATAAAAGCATCAAGATGATTAAGCATTTCATTATTCTTTGCATACCCGAGACGACTAACTCTTCTCCGCTTAACGAGTCCATTTAACCGCCCCAATGGTTTTAGATTCTTGGATGATGCCTAACACTTGACTTCCCATGATAAAAGCCTTCGGACTATTTTGATAACCCTACATTCCTCCATACACCAAGTGTAATTTTCGCCATGCTTGGACCAAGATCTACGGCCTCCACTAACTCTTTATGTTTGCATAGGTAAATCCGTAAAGCACACAAATATTTCAATTGTCTATTGGGAGAAGCTACCATCGGGATACTTCAAAAACAATTTGTGAGTGTTTGACAAAAGAAATCACATTTAAGAGTCTTGACAAAGGGGTCACAGCCAGTATGAGTAGCATGTCATGTCAACAACGCTAAGCATATGGCTCATGAGTCAAAAAAGGAAACAAGAAAAAGAAAAAGAAAACAAAGAATAAAATTATTAAAGACAATAATGCAAACAATAAAACAATGGAAATGAAATAAAATAACAAGAAAGTAAAAGATATTTACACGAATATGATCATGCTCACATCTTCCTCTGGTTTCGCCCGTAACGGCTTGAACGCCTCTATGGGTCGCGGATAGGCGTCGCATCCAGTTTTCTTATAAACCGGCAAACAAGGTCGCGATAGTCGATTTAGACTATATCGTATGCTCTTGGAATAACGCCATAACCTAATCGCTTCCTGCACATATCCACCCGACGCTTTCAAGAGACAAAAGAATATCATCCAATGACCTTATTCAAGCCATCCCTAATGAATCGAATCTTATCTTCCCCGCATTATCGACATCATTCCTAAAGAACATGGGTTTTTATCAACTCATTCCTAAGCACACTTATGACAAGCAATGAAATTCTTCGAGCTCGCCGCTTTTCAGCATAATTTCCTTTACCACAACCGTGCATGTATACAATAAATTTGAGGTAACTTTTACGCCGATCGTATTTCGCCGATTAACCAACGGATATCAGCAGTATGTTATTCCTCATGAGTAATCGCATGACCGAGTTTTATGATCGTAGCGAGGCATTCCGGTGAAGTGGAATCGCCGCGAAGTTCGCTGTAAATCTCGCTTCGCCCATACCTTCACCTCGTAACGCCGCTTATTAGGGAAACCTAAGAATCGATTGTCACGGAAAGTATTATCCGCCACTTCACCAGGGTAACAAACTAAAGCACACAAACAAAAACAAATTAAAACACACAAAGAAAATTAAATCATCCTCTTTATCAATTTACCTCCAAATCGGATGTCAGAACACTTCTCTCAATGTCTTCCGAGTTGGCTTTTCTAAACCTCAACATGTGCTACTAACTCCGGTGGTCAGAGCCTAAATACGATGTGTTTTACAAAATCAATCGCCTTTTTGAGATGAAGTTTTCCACATAACGGTTTAAGAACGTAGAACGGTTCAAGTAAGTGCACTCATGATTAAAAATGATAAGAGAAAACTTAATAGTTAAAAAAACACACTTATGCAAAAATAATTTCAATTAGCAAAAGAATAATAAAAAGAAAGAAAGAGAAATCAAATCAACGAAAAAGAAAAAAAAAATCAATTCAAATCTGGTGGGTCACTCAAATTTATTTCGGTGTCTTCTCCATGTGGTTGGTACTCTAGATATGGCTTTAATCTTTGACCATTAACTTTAAACGTGACACCGTTCTTTGGGTCCTTAATTTCAATTGTCCCATGGGAAAAACAAAGATGAACAATAAAGCGACCGACCATCGGTAGAAGTGTAACTTACTCCGAATAGTGTTTAATCAATAAAAGTACTTTCGAGGTGAAAGATTTTCTTATAATGTGCTTGTCATGAAAGACTTTCATTCGTTGCTTGTAAATTTTGGCATTTTCGTATACATCATTGCGAATTTCTTTAAGTTCTCCGAAATAATCTTCTTTCGTCGACGTCAAAGTTGAATTCTCGATGGCCCAATATGCACGATGCTCAAGTTCCACGGTGGCAAGTTTTTCCACACTAGCCGTAGGGTGACATCCCAATCGGTCTTGAAGTCGCTCTATATGCCCATAATGCATCATCAAGTCTTAATGACCAATCTTTTTCATTCGGCCTCACCGCTTTTCTAATATGCTTTATTTCTCGATTGATCTTAAGCCACCGGTCATGGGATGATACGGGTCGCCACTTTCAAGTGTGTGATTGAATACTTTGTCAAAAGAGCTTTGAATGCTTTGTTACAAAAGCACCACCATCACCGACATCGCCGGGAATCCAGCGTGAAACAATGTTGCTTTTCAAAATCCTATCACCACCTTGTGGATCATCGATTCTCGCATGGAATTGCTTCTACCCATTTCGACACGTTCAATACCAACCAATATGTATTGATGGCCAAAAGAAGGGAAAGGGTCCCATAAAGTCGATACCCATACGGAAAATCTCAACCACTAAAATTGGATTTAGGGCATCACGTTCTTCGTGTAATACTCCCATTCGACACCATCACACGAAGAAAAGTAAGCATCTCGAAATATACCAATAGAAACCACATCAGAAACTTTAGTCGCTTTTTCTTAAGCACTCGAAATAGGCCTCCACAAGCTAGTTCATGGCAGAATGAAAGAATATTATGAATTTCATTTTCTGGGACACATCGTCTAAAAATTTGATCTGCACAATACTTGAACAAATACTGGTCATCCAAAAAGAAATTCTTTATTTCTGCAAAGAATTTAGCCTTGTCTTGCTCGTCCAATGCTCGGAAGTTTACAATAAGATAATTAACTATATCAGCATACCAAGGTAATACTTCCACACTCATTAATTGTTCATCTGGGAATGACTCATTCAATATTAATGGCTCTGTTATTGTGTCAAAATGGAGACGAGAGAGGTGGTCCGCCACAACATTTTCTGTCCCTTTCTTATCTTTGAATTCCAAGTCAAATTCCTGCAAAAGTAACACCCAACGAATTAGTTCAGCTTTTATCTTTTCATGGTAAGATATTTAAGAAAAGATGATCTGTGAATACAATTATTTTACAACCAACGAGATAAGATCGAAATTTTTCCAACGCAAAACACTATCGCTAGCATTTCTTTCAAAAAGTTGAATAGTTCAACTATGCATCATTCAATGTCATACTAGCATAATAAATAACATGGGGAATTCGATCAACTTTTGTCTAATCGCTCTAAGCATAATCAGATGCATCACACATTACGAGCTCAAATGGTAAGCTCCAGCTTGGGGCTGAATGATGGGGTGATGATGTCAACCTTTAATTTTTCAAATGCCATGACATGAATCATTAAAGAAAACATCCTTAAAGTAGATTATAAGGGTCTAGAACTTTGCTAAAATCTTTAATGAAACGTCTATAGAAACCAGATGCCCAAGGAAAGATCTTTACTCGGGATTTTAGGTGGAGGAAGATTAGAAACGAGATCCACCTTGGCTTTGTTAACCTCAATACCTTTTCGAAATGATGTGACCGATGAACAATACCTTGTTTTACCATAAAATTCTCCCAATTCAAGACTAAGTTCTTCTCGGTACATCTCCGCAGAACTAACGTTAGATGATGTAAACATTGATCAAACGAGTCACCAAAGACAGAAAAGTCATCCATAAAGACTTCAAGGAATCGTTCAACCATATCAGAAAAATGCTTAACATGCATCGTTGAAATGTAGCAGGTGCATTACATAATCCAAATGGCATTCTCCTCTATGCAAATGTGCTGCAAAGGGCAAGTGAAAGTAGTTTTCTTGATCTTTTATAAGAATCGATTATATCCCGAGTAGCCATCTAAAAGCAATAAAATTCATGGCCTAGCTAATCTATCAAGCATTCGATCAATAAACGGTAAGGAAAATGTCTTACGCGGTGATGTAATTCAACTTTCTATAATCAATGCATACACGCCATCCTCGTAGTCACCTAAGTGGGTATCAATTCATTATCGCGATTCAGAATTCATCGCGACTCGACTTTTCGGGACAACTTCAGACAGACCCACCCACGAACTATCGGGAATTGGTAAATGATACTGCGTCTAATAAGGACTTCGAATAACTTCTTTCATATTGATTTAACCGATGTTGCATTTCCTCAAGAGATTTAGCATTTTCATCGAGGTGAATGTAATGCATGCGCCCATCGGGTTTATACCTTTTATGCATGGTCCATCCTAATGCTCCTTTACGCTTCTTTTAAAACATCCAACAACTTACCTTTTGTTTGTCATTTGGGACGATGAGATGATTACCGAAAGTACTTTCTTCTCCCAAAATGCATATTCCAACGGTTGGGCAATGGTTTGAGCTGAGTTTCGGTGGTGATTCCGACGATGGGATGAGTTTCTTCTCCATGGTGCCAGTTGTTCAACTCTTGACTTCCATTTTATTATGTCCATGGATGGTCTTGAGTCAAGAGGGGCCGTTGACTCATCAACCGATCCGTCAATATCAAAATCCAAACCAAAGTGAGTTAGCATGTTTGTAAAGCGGTCATCACTAAGGCGTTTGAAAGAAAAGTATCATCAACTAATGCTTCAATTAAATCCACATCCACAATTTCATCATCCATCGCGAGGTTGTTTGGCAACGTTGAAAATATTTAGCTCCATAGTCATGTTGCCAAAAGGACAACTATATTTCCTGGCCCCGATTGAATGTGAGCATCCGCAGCTGCCAAGAAAGGTCGACCTAGAATAATGGGATGTGCTTCGAATCAGACGTCCGAGTGTCAATTAAATGAAATCAACGAAAATAAAACTTGTCTACCGGATAAGCACGTCCCTCCACAATACCACGAGGTATTTTCGGACCGACCGCAGCAGTAACATTTGAGTTAGCGTGTAATTCTCCAGTCCAAGTTTCACTAATACGAGTAAGGCAAAAGATTTACACTAGCCCTAAATCCAACAAAGCATTCTCAATCAGTGTGGTTCCCTATACTATGAGATAGTGGGGGAGCTCGGTCTGATTTTAAAGGAATTTTATGTTGGAGTATGTAATCAACGTTTTCTCGTTAAAAATGCATTCTTTTAACATGCATATTTCTCTTTTTACAAAGTGTCTTTAAGAAACTTGGCAAGTATGGAACTTGTTTATCAGATCAAGCTAAAGGGATGTTAACACTTACCGTTTCAAGATTTCAATCTCACCGTGGATTTTCCTTCTTCCTTTCGCTAACCTCTCGGTGAAATGGAGCTTTAACATATTCTCGTGGTTGGTTTCTTCTTCTCCTCCGGTGAGTCATCAACATTCATGTACAATTTGATTTTCTTTTGTCATCGGCAAGATTCCACTTTGTTGTCGACTTCTTTTCCTTTCGCAAGGGTCATATGCTGACCTCTCCATGTGTGAATCGGGTACTTGCTTCATGCACTCTTTAGGATTAGGCACTGGTTGACTTGGAAACTTGCCTTTCTTAACAGTCATTGCCAAGGTCTGAACTGAAGAAGCGAGTTGTCCTACCATTTTCTCGAGGCTTGAAACTGATTGAGCTAGTCAAGCGCTCGCCTCAACTCATTTCGTAATCCATCAATTGTGCGATTTTGTTGCTCAATCGTGGAGTGAGTAAGATTCTTGAGATTCTGTAATGAATCCTCCCATGGTCTGGGTTGAGAGTAGTTTTGGTTTTGATTGTATGGTCTAAATGGTGGCTGAGAGGCTTGAGGATTTTTAGGTATTGGTTGCATCAAGTGGAGCTGGTCCATTCTGTTGGAACTCGAGACCATGAAAAATCGGGGTCTCCATTCGCGTTATATGTGTTGGGTATGGGTTGATGCTCATAATTTATCTATTATTTTAATGCTTTCATAATTAATTTTATGTTAAATTATATTTTTATTATATTAATTTTATTCTTAATTTTATATTTATTCATTGTAGGAATATTGAGAATATTCATGAGAAAAGCTTAAGAGGAAACAAATCGAGTTTAATGGAAATAATGTGGAAGCAAGAGGAAAGAAATAAAAAGCCAAATCAAGGATGATTGAATTTAATCATCATGCATGCAACACGGGGGAAGCATTGAATATTTGGTTGACAAATATGGCAGCAAGTTGAAAGCATTAAAGAATTAATTTGCAAATTGGCAAATTAAACTTTACAAGTCACGTGGATGGGCTTAAAAGGTGGCTAAATTGTTTTGTTTTCAAATCCTTTTCATTTAAGGATTCGTGAGGATTTGCAATCCTTTTCCTTTAAGGATTTGGAAGAAACCACAACATTATAAAAGAGGAAGGCAATGACGAGAGGAGAAGCTAAGAAGAAAAAAAATAATAGAAAGCGAAGTTTTGAGGAAAACCCAGCAAATAATTTGGAGTGCGTGAGGAAGACGATTAATTCTTAAGTTTTTCTTCCTCTCTTCTATTATCTTGCTTGAATGTTTCCAATTAAATTAATGAATTCTCTTTATATTTCCATGAACTAATTTATTTTACTAGGCTACGATGTAGCCTAACTATGAAGATTTAATTCCATAAATCTATGTTATTTTTAATTAATTATTCCATGATTGAGTGTTCATTATTTAATGCTTTTAAATATCGCCAATATTTGAATGATTTGAGGATACATAATGAGAGGATTTATGTATTTTTGCTAATGGATGCATGAATCGAACGAAAGATGTGCCAACGTGATTCGTGCAGTTTATCTAAAATTTCCATAGAACTTAAAGAATCTTTGCATATTTAAATTCACATGTAGATATAGTATTGATATGTGGAGATATTTTTGATATTACTCGAGAGAGGATATTGAATAAATTAGGGAAATTCACTGTCAACATGGGTAATAAATTTTAATAGCATAGATGGAGGATTAAATTGGATTGGTTATGGTGAAATCGGATGTCCTAGTGTCTTAATCTCTTGGTGATTTCTATTACTGTCTGCATCTTTATTTAATTTTTAATTGTTTTATTTTATTTAATTTTAATCTAAATTCATTTATTCGATTGTTCAAATAAATTAGGGTTGGAATAATTTCGGTAACTAATAGGATATACAATCTCTGTGGGATGATACTCTACTCTTCATTATATTACTTGTGCCGACTAGTACACTTGCTAATTTACGCAACAAGTTTTTGCGAGATTGTTGGATTAGTATCGATACCAACTAACCTTAGTTTAATTTGAATTTTATTTTTATTGTTTTATTTTTATTATTATTTTTTTCTTGTTTAATTTTATGAGACGTTCAAGAAGTTTTGATTTATTGCCTTTTGATCCAAAGATTGAACGTACGTGTAGAAGGCTTAATAAAAAAAGAAGAGAAGTTTTACAGGAGCAACAATTAATCATGGCTGACGAAGCATTACATGGAAATGAGGATGCGAGACCTTTAAGAGATTATGTTGTGCCTACAGTTAATGGAGCTCGTTCAAGCATTGCACGCCCTGCCGTTCAAGCCAATAATTTTGAAATTAAGCCAGCCATAATCCAGATGATTCAGACGTCAGTACAGTTTGCTGGGATGCCAAATGATGATCCAAATGCTCATATTGCAAATTTCTTAGAAATTTGTGACACATTTAAGCAAAATGGCGTTTCAGACAATGCTATCAGGCTAAGGCTTTTTCCGTTCTCACAGAGGGATAAAGCAAAAGAGTGGTTGAACTCACTCCCTGCTGGATCAATCACTACTTGGGATGGTTTAGCACAGAAGTTTTTAGCAAAGTACTTTCCTCCAGCAAAAACAGCCAAGTTGAGAAATGACATCACAACCTTCGCTCAGTTCGAGATGGAATCATTATATGAAGCGTGGGAGAGATACAAAGACCTACTAAGAAAATGCCCACATCATGGTCTACCAGTTTGGCTTCAAGTGCAGACATTTTACAATGGTTTGGGATCCAATACCAGAACAATAATTGATGCTGCAGCAGGAGGAACGTTAATGGGAAAAACACCAGAAGTAGCTTATGAATTATTGGAAGAGATGACATCCAACAATTACCAGTGGACTTCAGAGCGATCAATGCCAAGGAAAATTGTAGGAGCCCATAATGTTGATGTTGTCATCATGATCTGCACGTATAATGCGTTATCTAATAAGCTGGAGCACCTAAATGTCAGTGCTATTCAAACTCAAGTTTGTGAATTATGCGGAGGGAACCATACCAGTGTCAACTGCCAAGTTGGAAGTCCTTTTGCGTCGTCATCTACTGAACAAACTCATTATGTATCAAACTTCCAGAGGCAACAAAATAACCCATATTCTAAAACCTACAATCCTGGAGAAACCACCGAATTTGTCATGGAACAACACTTTTAATACATTGGCACCACCAGTGGTTCCAAACCACAAGAAAAGAAGTCAAACGTAGAAGATGCTCTTACCCAATAAACATGTCTCAATTCATGACCAAAACAGAGACAACTTTTCAAAATCAAGCTGCATCAATTCGGAACCTCGAGGTACAAGTGGGTCAGATTGCAAACTTGCTATCCAGTAGACAACATGGCTCTCTGCCAAGCAACACAGAGACAAATCCAAAGGAACAAATGAATGCAATTATGCTTCGGAATGGTAGACAACTTGAAGATTCGCCAAAAGAAGTACAGGAAGTTGAAGAAGATAACATGGAGCAAACTAAAGACACCACTAGAACATCTGAGACAGCAAGTGCAGAAATTCCACAATCACAACAATCAGCACCAGTCAAAGCTTATGTCCCTCCAATCCCGTTTCCTCAGCGCCTTCGGAAAAATAAATTAGATAAGCAGTTCTCTAAATTTCTTGATGTCTTTAAAAAGTTGCATATTAACATTCCTTTTGCAGATGCATTAGAACAAATGCCGAGCTATGCTAAATTCATGAAAGAAATTTTATCCAACAAGAGGAAATTAGAAGAGCATGAAACCGTGTTGTTAACTGAAGAGTCAACTGCAATTCTACAGAATAAATTGCCACCAAAGTTGAAAGATCCAGGGAGTTTTTCTATCCCATGCACTATTGGAAATACTTATTTTGATAAAGCTTTGTGTGATTTAGGTGCAAGTATTAATTTGATGCCCCTCTCTGTTTTCAGGAAATTAGGACTTGGTGAACCAAAGGCAACAATTTGCTTTCTCTTGATTGGCGAGATAGTCTATAAAGTATCCTAGAGGAATGATTGAGGACGTGCTTGTTAAGAAAGTTTATATTTCCAGATTTTATTGGATATGATTGAAGATCGAGAGATACCAATTATTTTAGGACGACCATTCTTGGCCACGGGAAGAACTCTTATTGATGTCCAAGAAGGAAAACTAATCCTTAGGGTGCAAAATGAGCAAGTCACTTTCAATGTGTTCGAAGCAATGAAATACCCATCAGAGATCGACACGTGCCTTCAAATAGACACCATCGATAAGGAGATAATTGAGAGCTTTCGTGATACAATGCCGAATGACGCACTAGAAGGATGTATTGTTCACTCTGGGACTACTCAATCTACAAATACAAGTATTCAGGAGTATGCACGGTATTTGGAAGCTTCACCATTTTACTTGCTTTCGAAAAAGCCAGAATTGGAAGAGCTTGGTAGAAGTCCTTCTAGACCAAAACCTTCAATAGATGAACCTCCAAAACATGAGCTTAAGCCGTTGCCCTCTTATTTAAGGTACGCTTATTTAGATGATAACTCTAAGCTACCAGTTATTATTTCTTCTGCCTTGACAGATCTTGAAGAGGAAAAGGTACTTCGAGTTTTGAGGGATCACAAAGCTGCTCTAGGATGGACTATTGCCGACATCAAAGGAATAAGCCCTTCAATTTGCATGCACAAGATTCTAATGGAGGAGAGTTATCAGACAAAGACAGCGCTAAATCCGAACATCGCAAGAAGTGGTTAGAGTGCTTAAATTATCTTTGGGATAATTTATCCAATCTCGATAGCAAATGCGGTGGTACCATAGAAGGGAGGAATGACGGTCGTGAAGAATGACAACAATGAACTTATACCAACAAGGACAGTCATAGGTTGGCGGGTATGCATGGATTACAGAAAACTTAATGCTGCTACTAGAAAAGACCATTTCCCACTACCTTTTATTGATCAAATGTTGGAGAGACTTGCTGGCCATGCCTACTATTGCTTTTTAGATGGATATTCAGGCTATAATCAAATCCCTATAGCACCAGAAGATCAAGAGAAAACCACCTTCACATGTCCTTATGGTACATTTGCTTATAGAAGAATGTCATTTGGCTTATGCAATGCACCAACTACCTTTCAACGTTGCATGATGGCGATATTTTCTGATATGGTGGAGAGATTCATTGAGGTGTTTATGGATGATTTCTCGATTTTTGGATCTTCATTTAACCATTGTCTAAACAATTTAGATCTAGTTTTACAGCGATATGAGGAGACAAACTTGGTTTTGAATTGGGAAAAATGTCACTTTATAGTGCAAGAAGGCATTGTACTAGGTCATCGTATTTCAGCTAAAGGAATTGAAGTTGATAGAGCAAAGATCGAAGTCATTGAGAAGTTGCCACCACCGACTTCCGTGAAAGCAGTAAGAAGTTTTCTAGGGCATGCCGGATTTTATCGACGTTTTATTAAAGATTTTTCAAAGATAACGAAACCCTTATGCAACCTTTTACTCAAGGATTTGCCTTTCAATTTTACCGATGAGTGTTTGCAGGCTTTTAACACTTTAAAGGAGAAATTGATTTCAGCTCCAATTATTATGGCTCCAGATTGGGATCTGCCATTCGAGGTTATGTGTGATGCGAGTGATTATGCTATTGGAGCAGTTTTGGGGCAGCAGTATAAAAACATGTTGCATGTTATTTACTATGCAAGTCGAACTCTGACAGATGCGCAATTGAATTATGCTACCACTGAGAAAGAGTTTCTAGCCGTTGTGTTTGCACTTGAAAAATTCCGCTCATATTTGATTTGCTCTAAGGTAATAATTTACACTGATCATTCAGCTCTCAAGTATCTACTCACAAAGGCAAATGCAAAACCACGACTGATCCGTTGGGTGCTCTTACTACAAGAATTTGATTTAGAGATTCGGGATAAGAAGGGATCTGAAAATCTAGTGGCGGATCACTTATCTCGGTTAGAGCAGGGAGAGAGAGGGGATAATGTAATGGTTTCAATCACCGAAGAATTCCCTGATGAAAAGCTGCTGGCCTTGCAGACTTGTGACGCACCATGGTATGCAGATTTCGTGAACTATTTGGCGCCATTGTTCTTCCGACGATTTATCATATCAAAGAAGAAATTCTTTTCAGGATGTCAAGTATTATCTTTGGGAAGATCCGTTCTTGTATAAGTACTGTTCAGACCAAATCATTCGATGATGTGTCCCGGAAGAAGAGATGACAAGCATTCTACAGCACTATCATCCTCGTGAAGTTGGTGGACATTTTGGCGCAACCAAAACTGCAGCAAAAGTGCTTCAACCAAGTTTTTATTGGCCCACTTTATTTAAAGATGCTTATGCTTTTGTTGCTGCTTGTGACCGGTGTCAAAAAACTGGTAACATTTCAATGAAGAATGAAATGCCACTAACCAATATTCTTGAAGTAGAATTGTTTGATGTCTGAGGAATTGACTTCATGGGTCTGTTTCCATTTTCCTTTAAGAATAAATATATTCGTATTTGATTATGTTTAAGTGGGTTGCTTTGCCTTCCAATGATGCTCGGGTTGTTGTGAATTTTTGAAGAAAAGTATTTTCACACAGTTTGGCACTCCAAGAGCAATTATAAGCAATGGTGGGAAACATTTTTGCAATCGGCAATTTGAAGCCCTCTTGAGCAAATATGGAGTCACACATAGAATTGCAACCCCTTACCATTCACAAACTAGTGGCCAAGTTGAAGTCTCTAATCGAGAATTAAAGAGAATTTTGGAGAAAACAGTAAATGCTTCACGAAAGGATTGGTCAATAAAATTAGACGATGCACTCTGGGCATATCGAACAGCTTTCAAAACACCTATTGGTATGTCTCCTTATCGTCTAGTATTCGGAAAAGCATGCCATCTACCTGTTGAACTTGAGCATAGGGCATATTGGGCGATGAAGATTTTGAACTTTGACATGCAAGCAGCAGGAGAAAAGAGATTGTTGCAACTTAATGAACTGGATGAATTTCGCAATGCAGCTTATGAGAATGCTCGAATCTATAAAGCCCGCACTAAACATTGGCATGACAATCATATACTCAGACGTGAATTTCAAGTTGGCCAAAATGTTTTATTATATAATTCTCGACTTCGAATTTTCCCAGGCAAGTTGCGATCCCGTTGGTCTGGTCCTTTTACGATAACACAAGTCTTTCCGTCTGGCGTGGTAGAAGTTTCACATGATACGAAGGGCACATTCAAGGTTAATGGTCATCGATTGAAGCCTTATTTGGATGATGCATTTGATAAGCACAAGATAGCTATTGAGCTGTCTAGTCCTGAATGACGACCAGAGACAGTCAGGCTAATGACTATAAATTAAGCGCTTCTTGGGAGGCAACCCAAGCTTTCTAAACTTTATTATTGTCATTTTTATCTTTCCTTATTTTTTTTTCTTTTACTTATTTTGCTTTGTTTTAGGATTGTGTACAAGTTTGGGGGTCGACGAACATCAACTTTCCACCTGCCTTTCAACGACTCAGCCACAACTTTACATCTTCAAGTGCAAAACCGGGGGAGTTTCTGTTTTCCTTTTCTTTTTCTTTCCATTGAGGACAATGTTTATTTTAAGTTTGGGGGTGCGAATATTTTTTTTTTTCAATTTTTTAATTAAAAAAAAAAGAAAAAAAAGAGATTTTAATGCCTATGATGAGTTTATGATTGAAAATGAATATGGTTCTTAGAAAGGGATGAATATTGTCTTAGTTTATACTTGATTCTTGTGTTAGTTTCGTCTTGATTGAGATTCTTTAACTATCTTGCGCACTTATATCGATTCTTTCAGAATTTTGACTTGAGATTTGAGATTGATACAACCTAAGTTGAGAGTTTTAGATTGAGTAAATGACTGTTTGCCTCGATTCTACAGTACTTAAGTTTACCCAGGCATTATAGTCAGAAATAGCTACCTATAACCCTTAAGAGTGAAGCTATCCTTGAGTAATTTGGGCCTATGTACCACCAGTATGTAGAGGATAATCTACCATGAGAAGAAGGCTACCTTAAGGTGTAGAGTGAAAGCTCCTGACTATGGACAAAGAAATGAAAAAAAAAAAAAAAGCATGTGCTTCAAGAAAAATCAAAAGAAAATGCAAATTTATGCCTGTGAAGAAAAAAAAAAAAAAAAAGATCAAGATGATGAGGTTAGTTTGACCTACTCTGTTTATTATTCGAGACAAGGGCTGTTGATGTTGAAAATTTTGAGAATGAGTTTTGAATGAATTGATTCACACACAACACATGAATCCAATATGAGATGAGGTTGACCATTGAATTAAAGTTAGAACTTTGCTAATATTTTTAATTTTCTTTGAGCTATATACTTTATGCAATCTTTGAGGCATTTTTGATGATGTTTGTGGGTATCATCGCTGGAAACCCTCACGAGACTATAACTCGTCCACTAGGGCCGCCTAGGGGTTTAAAGGCTTGTTGCATACGCTAAATGCAATCGTGATCACCTGCGAAAGTGGTTTAGTTAGAATTTTCTTTTCGTAGTTTTTATTTTAGTTTTTGCTCGAGGACTAGCAAAATATTAAGTTTGGGGGTATTTGATGTGCTCATAATTTATCTATTATTTTAATACTTTCATAATTAATTTTATGTTAAATTATATTTTATTATATTAATTTTATTCTTAATTTTTATATTTATTCATTGTAGGAATATTGAGAATATTCATGAGAAAAGAAGCTTAAAGAGGAAACAAATTGGAGTATAATGGAAATAATGTGGAAGCAAGAGGGAAAGAAATAAAAAGCCAAATCAAGGATGATTGAATTTAATCATCATGCATGCAACACGTGGGGGAAGCATTGAATATTTGGTTGACAAATATGGCAGCAAGTTGGAAAGCATTAAAGAATTAATTTGCAAATTGGCAAATTAAACTTTACAAGTCACGTGGATGGGCTTAAAAGGTGGCTAGAATTGTTTTGTTTTGAAATCCTTTTCATTTAAGGATTCGTGAGCTGGATTTGCAATCCTTTTCCTTTAAGGATTTGGAAGAAACCACAACATTATAAAAGAGGAGGAAGGCAGCCGCACGAGAGAGGAGAAGCCAAGAGAAGAAAAAAAAATAATAGAGCAGCAGCAGCAAGTTTTGAGGAAAACCGGGAGCAACAGAAATAATTTGGAGCAGGAGGAAGACGCATTAATTCTTAAGTTTTTCTTCCTCTCTTCTCTATTATCTTGCTTGAATGTTTCCAATTAAATTAATGAATTCTCTTTATATTTCCATGAACTAATTTATTTTACTAGGGCTACGATGTAGCCTAACTATGAAGATTTAATTCCATAAATCTATGTTATTTTTAATTAATTATTCCATGATTGAGTGTTCATTATTGTGCTTAATGCTTTTAAATATCTGGCCAATATTTGAATGATTTGAGGATACATAATGAGACCGAGAGGAGATTTATGTATTTTTGCTCTGTGTAATGGATGCCATGAATTGAACGAAAGACAGAGATGTGCCAACGTGATTCGTGCAGTTTTATCTAAGAATTTCCATAGAACTTAATGAATCTTTGCATATTTAAATTCACATAGAGATATAGTGGGTTGATATGTGGAGATATTTTTGATATTACTCGAGAGAGGATATTGAATAAATTAGGGAAATTCACTGTCAACATGGGTAATAAACTTTAATAGCATAGATGGAGGATTAAATTGGATTGGTTATGGTGAAATCGAATGTCCTAGTGTTTTAATCTCTTGGTGATTTCTATTACTGTCTACATCTTTATTTAATTTTTAATTGTTTTATTTTATTTAATTTTAATCTAATTCATTTATTCGATTGTTCAAATAAATTAGGGTTGGAATAATTTCGGTAACTAATAGGATATACAATCTCCGTGGGACGATACTCTACTCTTCATTATATTACTTGTGCCGACTAGTACACTTGCTAATTTACGCAACAAGTTTTTGGCGCCGTTGCCGGGGATTGTTTGGATTAGTATCGATACCAACTAACCTTAGTTTAATTTGAATTTTATTTTTATTGTTTTATTTTTATTATTATTTTTTTCTTGTTTAATTTTATGAGACGTTCAAGAAGTTTTGATTTATTGCCTTTTGATCCAAAGATTGAACGTACGTGTAGAAGGCTTAATAAAAAAAGAAGAGAAGTTTTACAGGAGCAACAATTAATCATGGCTGACGAAGCATTACATGGAAATGAGGATGCGAGACCTTTAAGAGATTATGTTGTGCCTAACGGAGCTCGTTCAAGCATTGCACTCCTCGCCAATAATTTTGAAATTAAGCCCATAATCCGAGATGATTCAGACGTCAAGATGCAGTTTTTGGATGCCAAATGATGATCCAAATGTCATATTGCAAATTTCTTAGAAATTTGTGACACATTAAGCAAAATGATGCGTTTGACAATGCTATCAGGCTAAGGCTTTTTCCGTTCTCACAGAGGGATAAAGCAAAAGAGTGGTTGAACTCACTCCCTGCTGGATCAATCACTACTTGGGATGGTTTAGCACAGAAGTTTTTAGCAAAGTACTTTCCTCCAGCAAAAACAGCCAAGTTGAGAAATGACATCACAACCTTCGATTCGAGATGGAATCATTATATGAAGCGTGGGAGAGATACAAAGACCTACTAAGAAAATGCCCACATCATGGTCTACCAGTTTGGCTTCAAGTGCAGACATTTTACAATGGTTTGGGATCCAATACCAGAACAATAATTGATGCTGCAGCAGGAGGAACGTTAATGGGAAAAACACCAGAAGTAGCTTATGAATTATTGGAAGAGATGACATCCAACAATTACCAGTGGACTTCAGAGCGATCAATGCCAAGGAAAATTGTAGGAGCCCATAATGTTGATGTTGTCACTGCTTTATCTGCACAGATAACTGCGTTATCTAATAAGCTGGAGCACCTAAATGTCAGTGCTATTCAAACTCAAGTTTGTGAATTATGCGGAGGGAACCATACCAGTGTCAACTGCCAAGTTGGAAGTCCTTTTGCGTCGTCATCTACTGAACAAACTCATTATGTATCAAACTTCCAGAGGCAACAAAATAACCCATATTCTAATACCTACAATCCTGGCTGGAGAAACCACCCGAATTTGTCATGGAACAACACTCAGAATACATTGGCACCACCTCCAGGGTTCCAACCACAAGAAAAGAAGTCAAACGTAGAAGATGCTCTTACCCAGCTTACAATAAACATGTCTCAATTCATGACCAAAACAGAGACAACTTTTCAAAATCAAGCTGCATCAATTCGGAACCTCGAGGTACAAGTGGGTCAGATTGCAAACTTGCTATCCAGTAGACAACATGGCTCTCTGCCAAGCAACACAGAGACAAATCCAAAGGAACAAATGAATGCAATTATGCTTCGGAATGGTAGACAACTTGAAGATTCGCCAAAAGAAGCAAGTTGAAGAAGATAACATGGAGCAAACTAAAGACACCACTAGAACATCCGAGGGCAAATGCGAAATTCCACAATCACAACAATCGACCAACAAAGCTTATGTCCTCCAATCCGCTTTCCTCGCCGGAAAAATAAATTAGATAAGTTCTAAATTTCGATGTCTTTAAAAGTTGCATATTAACATTCCTTTGCAGATGCATTAGAACAAATGCCGAGCTATGCTAAATTCATGAAAGAAATTTTATCCAACAAGAGGAAATTAAGAGCATGAAACCGTGTTAATCGAAGAGTCAATCGCAATTCTGTAATAAATTGCCACCAAAGTTGAAAGATCCGTGGAGTTTTTCTATCCATGCACTATTGGAAATACTTATTTTGATAAAGCTTTGTGTGATTTAGGTGCAAGTATTAATTTGATGCCCTCTGCTTTGTGAAATTGGGACTTGGTGAACCAAAGGCAACAACTGCTTTCTCATTGGCGGATAGTCTATAAAGTATCCTGAGGAATGATTGAGGACGTACTTGTTAAGGTCGACAAGTTTATATTTCCTGCAGATTTTATTGTTTTGGATATGATTGAAGATCGAGAGATACCAATTATTTTAGGCCGACCATTCTTGGCCACGGGAAGAACTCTTATTGATGTCCAAGAAGGAAAACTAATCCTTAGGGTGCAAAATGAGCAAGTCACTTTCAATGTGTTCGAAGCAATGAAATACCCATCAGAGATCGACACGTGCCTTCAAATAGACACCATCGATAAGGAGATAATTGAGAGCTTTCGTGATACAATGCCGAATGACACACTAGAAGGATGTATTGTTCACTCTGGGACTACTCAATCTACAAATACAAGTATTCAGGAGTATGCACAGTATTTGGAAGCTTCACCATTTTACTTGCTTTCGAGAAAGCCAGAATTGGAAGAGCTTGGTAGAAGTCCTTCTAGACCAAAACCTTCAATAGATGAACCTCCAAAACATGAGCTTAAGCCGTTGCCCTCTAATTTAAGGTACGCTTATTTAGATGATAACTCTAAGCTACCAGTTATTATTTCTTCTGCCTTGACAGATCTTGAAGAGGAAAAGGTACTTCGAGTTTTGAGGGATCACAAAACTGCTCTAGGATGGACTATTGCCGGACATCAAAGGAATAAGCCCTTTGCATGCACAAGATTCTAATGGAGAGTTATCAAGCTGAAGGCGCTAAATCCGAACATGCAAGAAGTGGTTAGGGCAGAGGTGCTTAAATTATTGGATGCTGGGATAATTTATCCAATCTCTGATAGCAAATGCGTCAGTCCAGTGCAAGTGGTACCAAAGAAGGGAGGAATGACGGTCGTGAAGAATGACAACAATGAACTTATACCAACAAGACGGTTGGGTATGCATGGATTACAGAAAACTTAATGCTGCTACTAGAAAAGACCATTTCCCACTACCTTTTATTGATCAAATGTTGGAGAGACTTGCTGGCCATGCCTACTATTGCTTTTTAGATGGATATTCAGGCTATAATCAAATCCCTATAGCACCAGAAGATCAAGAGAAAACCACCTTCACATGTCCTTATGGTACATTTGCTTATAGAAGAATGCCATTTGGCTTATGCAATGCACCAGCTACCTTTCAACGTTGCATGATGGCGATATTTTCTGATATGGTGGAGAGATTCATTGAGGTGTTTATGGATGATTTCTCGATTTTTGGATCTTCATTTAACCATTGTCTAAACAATTTAGATCTAGTTTTACAGCGATATGAGGAGACAAACTTGGTTTTGAATTGGGAAAAATGTCACTTTATGGTGCAAGAAGGCATTGTACTAGGTCATCGTATTTCAGCTAAAGGAATTGAAGTTGATAGAGCAAAGATCGAAGTCATTGAGAAGTTGCCACCACCGACTTCCGTGAAAGCAGTAAGAAGTTTTCTAGGGCATGCCGGCTTTTATCGACGTTTTATTAAAGATTTTTCAAAGATAACGAAACCCTTATGCAACCTTTTACTCAAGGATGTGCCTTTCAATTTTACCGATGAGTGTTTGCAGGCTTTTAAGACTTTAAAGGAGAAATTGATTTCAGCTCCAGTTATTATGGCTCTAGATTGGGATCTGCCGTTAGAGGTTATGTGTGATGCGAGTGATTATGCTATTGGAGCAGTTTTGGGGCAGCGGTACAAAAACATGTTGCATGTTATTTACTATGCAAGTCGAACTCTGACAGATGCGCAATTGAATTATGCTACCACTGAGAAAGAGTTTCTAGCCGTTGTGTTTGCACTTGAAAAATTCCGCTCATATTTGATTTGCTCTAAGGTAATAATTTACACTGATCATTCAGCTCTCAAGTATCTACTCACAAAGGCAAATGCAAAACCACGACTGATCCGTTGGGTGCTCTTACTACAAGAATTTGATTTAGAGATTCGGGATAAGAAGGGATCTGAAAATCTAGTGGCGGATCACTTATCTCGGTTAGAGCAGGGAGAGAGAGGGGATAATGTAATGGTTTCAATCACCGAAGAATTCCCTGATGAAAAGCTGCTGGCCTTGCAGACTTGTGACGCACCATGGTATGCAGATTTCGTGAACTATTTGGCGAGCGCCGTTGTTCCTTCTGATTTATCATATCAACAGAAGAAGAAATTCTTTTCAGATGTCAAGTATTATCTTTGGGAAGATCCGTTCTTGTATAAGTACTGTTCAGACCAAATCATTCGACGATGTGTCCCGGAAGAAGAGATGAGAAGCATTCTACAACACTGTCATTCTCGAGAAGTCGGTGGACATTTTGGTGCAACCAAAACTGCGGCAAAAGTGCTTCAATCAGGTTTTTATTGGCCCACTTTATTTAAAGATGCTTATGTTTATGTTGCTGCTTGTGACCGGTGTCAGAGAACTGGTAACATTTCAAGGAAGAATGAAATGCCACTAACTAATATTCTTGAAGTAGAATTGTTTGATGTCTGGGGAATTGACTTCATGGGTCCGTTTCCATCTTCCTTCAAGAATAAATATATTCCCAGTATTGATTATGTTTCTAAGTGGGTCAAGTTGCTTTGCCTTCCAACGATGCTCGGGTTGTTGTGAGTTTTTCAAGAAAAATATTTTCACACTCCCGAGCAATTATAAGTGATGGTGGCAAACATTTTTGCAATCGAAAATTCAAGCCCTCTTGAGCAAATATGGAGTCACACGAGTTGCCACCTTACCATCCACAAACTAATGCCAAGTTGAAGTTTCAATCGAGAATTAAAGAGAATTTTGAGAAAACAAGAAATGCTTCACGAAAGGATTGGTCAATAAAATTAGACGATGCACTCTGGGCATATCGTTTTCAAAACACCTATTGGTATGTCTCCTTATCGCCTAGTATTCGGAAAAGCATGCCATCTACTTGAACTCGAGCATAGGGCATATTGGCGATGAAGATTTTGAACTTTGACATGCAAGCAAGGAGAAAAGAGATTGTTGCAACTTAACGAATCGGATGAATTTCAATGCATGAGAATGCTCGAATCTATAAAGCCACTAAACATTGGCATGACAATCATATACTCGACGTGAATTTCAAGTTGGCCAAAATGTTTTATTATATAATTCTCGACTTGAATTTTCCTGTGCAAGTTATGATCCCGCTGGTCCGTCCTTTACGATAACACAAGTCTTTCCGTCGTGGTAGAAGTTTCACATGATCGAAGGGCACATTCAAGGTTAATGGTCATCGATTGCCTTATTTGGATGATGCATTTGATAAGCACAAGATAGCTATTGAGTCTAGTCCCGAATGACGAGACAAAGTAATGACTATAATTAAGCGCTTTAGGCAACCCAAGCTTTCTAAACTTTATTATTGTCATTTTTATCTTTCCTTATTTTTTTTTTCTTTTACTTATTTTGCTTTGTTTTAGGATTTTGTACAAGTTTGGGGTCATCAACTTTCCACCGCCTTTCAACGACTCACCACAACTTTACATCTTCAAGTGCAAAACCGGAGTTTCATTTTCCTTTTCTTTTCTTTCCATCGAGGACAATGTTTATTTTAAGTTTGGGGTCTGAATATTTTTTTTCAATTTTTAATTAAAAAAAAAGAAAAAAAAAGAGATTTTAATGCCTATGATGAGTTTATGATTGAAAATGAATATGGTTCTTAGAAGGGATGAATATTGTCTTAGTTTATACTTGATTCTTGTGTTAGTTTCTTGATTGAGATTCTTTAACTATCTTGACTTATATCGATTCTTTCAAATTTTGACTTGAGATTTGAGATTGATACAACCTAAGTTGAGAGTTTTAGATTGAGTAACGATGATTTTATTCTACAAGATTTAAGTTTACCCATTATAGTCAGAAATAGCTACCTCTCACCCTTAAGAGCTATCCTTGAGTAATTTGGGCCTATGTACCACCAGATGTAGAGGGATAATCTACCATGAGAAGAAGGCTACCTTAAGGTGTAGAGTGAAAGCTCCTGACTATGGACAAAGAAATGAAAAAAAAAAAAAAAGCATGTGCTTCAAGAAAAATCAAAAGAAAATGCAAATTTATGCCTGTGAAGAAAAAAAAAAAAAAATATAAAGATGATGTGGTTATTTTGACCTAATCTGTTTATTATTCGAGACAAGGGCTGTTGATGTTGAAAATTTTGAGAATGAGTTTTGATTGAATTGATTCACACACAACACAAGAATCCAGTATGAGATGAGGCTGGCCATTGAATTAAAGTTAGAACTTTGCCAATATTTTTAATTTTCTTTGAGCTATATACTTTATGCAATCTTTGAGGCATTTTTGATGATGTTTGTGGGTATCATCGCTGGAAACCCTCACGAGACTATAACTCGTCCACTAGGGCCGCCTAGGGGTTTAAAGGCTTGTTGCATACGCTAAATGCAATCGCGATCACCTGCGAAAGTGGTTTAGTTAGAATTTTCTTTTCGTAGTTTTTATTTTAGTTTTTGCTCGAGGACTAGCAAAATGTTAAGTTTGGGGGTATTTGATGTGCTCATAATTTATCTATTATTTTAATGCTTTCATAATTAATTTTATGTTAAATTATATTTTATTATAATAATTTTATTCTTAATTTTTATATTTATTCATTGTAGGAATATTGAGAATATTCATGAGAAAAGAAGCTTAAAGAGGAAACAAATTGGAGTATAATGGAAATAATGTGGAAGCAAGAGGGAAAGAAATAAAAAGCCAAATCAAGGATGATTGAATTTAATCATCATGCATGCAACACGTGGGGGAAGCATTGAATATTTGGTTGACAAATATGGCAGCAAGTTGGAAAGCATTAAAGAATTAATTTGCAAATTGGCAAATTAAACTTTACAAGTCACGTGGATGGGCTTAAAAGGTGGCTAGAATTGTTTTGTTTTAAAATCCTTTTCATTTAAGGATTCGTGAGCTGGATTTGCAATCCTTTTCCTTTAAGGATTTGGAAGAAACCACAACATTTTAAAATAGGAGGAAGGCAGCCGCACGAGAGAGGAGAAGCCAAGAGAAGAAAAAATAATAGAAAGCAGAAGTTTTGAGGAAAAACCGGGAGCAATGTAAATAATTTGGAAGGTGAGGAAGACGCATTAATTCTTAAGTTTTTCTTCCTCTCTTCTATTATCTTGCTTGAATGTTTCCAATTAAATTAATGAATTCTCTTTATATTTCTATGAACTAATTTATTTTACTAGGGCTAACGATGTAGATTTTAATTCCATAAATCTATGTTATTTTTAATTAATTATTCCATGATTGAGTGTTCATTATTGTGCTTAATGCTTTTAAATATCTGGCCAATATTTGAATGATTTGAGGATACATAATGAGACCGAGAGGAGATTTATGTATTTTTGCTCTGTGTAATGGATGTCATGAATTGAACGAAAGACAGAGATGTGCCAACGTGATTCGTGCAGTTTTATCTAAGAATTTCCATAGAACTTAAAGAATCTTTGCATATTTAAATTCACATAGAGATATAGTGGGTTGATATGTGGAGATATTTTTGATATTACTCGAGAGAGGATATTGAATAATTTGTTGGCTTTCTCATTACACCTATGGCATTGGCTTGATCTGAGTATGAGTCATGGTCATGTGGTTTTGTTGATTTAGCAGTCGATAACGATGCCATTTGTCGAGCAAGACCTTCAACCATCTCCTTGACTTCTTTGATTCCCGAAGTTGACTCGCCAATTTGAACCTCATTTACTCCCTTAATTCTTCTAGTATTCCTGAGTGATCAACTCCGTTGTTGGGAATTATCCGCTTGTCGCTGGAAGAATTCTCAAATCTTTGATGCACTTTTTGACATTAGCTCTCCTCCACTTGTTGCCATTAGCCATTCTTGCACATTCGGCAATAATCCCTCCAAAAAGTATTGGCATTGGTGCCATTTCTCGTACCCATGATGTGGACACTTCAAGAGTAGCCCATTGAATCGCTCCCAAGTTTCGAAAAACTTCTCGTCCTCTCTTTGTGTAAACTCTGAAATTTCCCTGCGAATAGCATTGGTTTTATGCACTGGGAAATATTTATTTAGAAATTTTGTAACCATTTGTTCCCATGATGCAATGCTATTAGCAGGTAAAGTATTTAACCATGAACGAGCTCTATCCTTTAAAGAAAATGGGAATAATCTAAGTTTAACATCATCGTCTGAAAAATTTTCATATTTAAAAGTTTGACAAATTGCATGAAAATCATTCAGATGATTATATGGGTCCTCATTTTCTAAGCCATAGAATGTGGGGAGACAATTTAGCACACTAGGTTTTAGTTCAAAACTCCTAGCAGCTACATTTGGGTATCTTATGCATGATGTGCTCAAATTAGCTAAAGGACTGAAATAATCCTTAAATGGCCTCTCCTGTGGTGCTTGTAAATCCATTCCAAATTTATTTTTAATGTGCTTTTGTGTGCGAAGTGTTTTTTCTAGTTCAAGGTCTATAGGTTCAAGATTAGGTAATAATGACCTACGACCATGCATGCAAAACAAATAAAATAAAAATAAAGATGGGAACAAAACAAATAAAAATAAAGAAGAGGGAGAAATTACGATATACTAATCTTATCATTATTACAACCTTTCTATAAAAATACACAAAAACAAATACGTGAAATAAATTAACTAAAAATTAAATTAATAAAATAAAAAATTACAAAGAAAAAAAAATAAATTGAAAAAACTGCTGGATCTTTCCTCTTGTGCTAAAATCAGATGCCTTAGGTACCTTCAAAAACTTCAAAACCCTGGTAGAAAAACAGTTCAATTTACCCATCAAAGCATTACAATTTGACATGGGGGGAGAGTTCAAAGCTTTTACCTCTTTTCTTCACCAAGAGGGTATCCAATTTAGGCACAACTGCCCTCACACACATCATCAAAATGGTGTGGTTGAGAAGAAGCATAGGCACATTATTGAAACAGGGTTAACCCTCCTTGCTCAAGCCCAAATGCATGTTTCTTTCTGGTGGGAAGCTTTTCACACAACTTCTTATCTCATTAACCGAATGCCAACCACAGTTCTAAACAATCAGCCACCTTATCAAAAGTTGTTTCAACAATCACCAAATTATGATTTCCTTAGAGTGTTTGGCAGTGCTTGCGATCCTTTGCTTAGACTATATAATCAACACAAACTTGACTTTCATTCTCAAAAGTGTTTCTTTATAAGTTATAGTCCTCTTCATAAGGGTTACAAATGTCTAGATAAAACAAGGAGAGTGTTTATTGCCATTCATGTTACATTCAATGAACATGAATTTCCTTATTCTGAATTGTTTCTCTCTTCTGATTCTTCATCAGAGTCAGTTCAAATTTCTTCTCCTTCATTCTGTATTCTTCGTGATAGTAGCTCAACACAGCAGTCTCTAATACCTTCATCAGTTCCAGCAGTGCCACCAACTCCAAACTCCTTTTCCTTACCACAAATAAACATTCCTCCTTCACCACTCTCTTCAAATGCTCATTCTCATACATCTATCCAAAATTCATCAGTAGCCTCTCCTCAACCATCCTTACCAATAGTCCATACTCATCCAATGATTACAAGAGCCAAAGTAGGAATTTTCAAACCCAAAACATATCTTACAGCCACTCAAGATATTGAACCAACCAGTGTCAAAGCAGCCTTAGTAGATCAGAAATGGTATATGGCCATGACATAAGAGTTTCATGCCTTGAAGAACAATGAAACCTAGACTCTTGTGCCAGCTGAATAACCTAGATGGCAGTGTTTCTAAGTATAAGGCACGATTAGTTGCAAAAGGTTTTCATCAAACCTATTATGTGGATTTCTTTGAGACTTTCAACCCTGTTGTAAAGCCTTGTACCATTAGAATTATTTTGAGCCTTACAGTGATGAACCATTGGACCATAAGGCAGCTGGATGTAAATAATGCATTCCTAAATGGTGTACTAACTGAAGAAGTTTTCATGCATCAGCTTGAGGGATTTATTGATCATCAACATCCAACTTATGTCTGCAAGTTAAATAAAGCCTTATATGGTCTTAAGCAGGCACCCCGTGCATGGTATGATAGATAAAAAAGCTCTCTGTTGCAGTGGGGTTTTCAAACTTCTAGATCAGATACCTCTCTGTTTCTTAAGCACACTGGTTCAGATATTTTAGTTATTCTCATCTATGTAGATGCTATCTTAGTTACTGGTTCTAGCAGTGCACAAATAGAGAGAATTATTACACTTCTTAGTTCTGAGTTTGCTCTTAAAGATTTGGGTGACTTCAACTATTTCCTTAGGTTAAAGGTTACTCCATCAAGTGCTGGGTTACATCTCTCTCAAACAAAATATGTTGGAGACATCTTAAAGAAGGCTCACATGCTTGATAGCAAAGGTTGTTATACTCCAATGAGTGTAGCTAATAAGTTGTATAAAGATAAGGGTAAATTGTTTG
Source organism: Citrus cavaleriei (assembly GCA_030448925.1). Taxonomy (NCBI): domain Eukaryota; kingdom Viridiplantae; phylum Streptophyta; class Magnoliopsida; order Sapindales; family Rutaceae; genus Citrus; species Citrus cavaleriei. The sequence continues at coordinate 83,729 of JAUJEN010000043.1, forward strand.
AGAATCCTTCTCTTTACAGGAGTGTTATTGGATCCCTTCAGTATGTAACCTTGACAAGGCCTGATATAGCTTTTACTGTAAACAAGTTAAGTCAGTTCTTGGCTCTCTGGCTTCAGGGCAGCCCGCAAAGGGTTCTTAGATTATCTTTAGTGTACAGCTACTTATGGGATTCAATTTTACAATTTAAAATCTCTGTCTCTCACAGCCTTCTCAGATGCAGATTAAGGTTCTGACCCTGATGACAAAAGATCTGTTGGAGGCCACTGCATCTTTCTTGGACCCAATCTTGTCTCTTGGTCATCTAAGAAACAAAATGTTGTTTCTCGATCATCAGCTGAGTCAGAATATAGGGCCTTAACCTTGACAACTTCAGAAGTATTATGGATTTCATATCTGTTGCAGGAACTTAGAGTGCAGCTCAACAACACACTTGTTCTGTACTGTGATAATAAAAGTGCAGAGGCTCTGGCAAGCAACCCAAAATACCATTCACGAACCAAGCACATTGAATTAGACCTTCATTTTGTGAGAGAACACGTTGCCAAGAAGGAATTTACTGTTGAACATGTATCAAGCTCAAATCAATTGGCAGATGTACTTACTAAGCCACTTGGTTTTGATCATTTTGCTTATATGAGAGCTAAGCTCAATGTCTGTCCCAGACCTTGAGCTTAAGGGGGCATGTTAAGAATAAATCCTGATGTCCATGTCAGCAGCTGAGTCAGCAAGCTTGTTGAGTCATTGACCACATCAGCAATTAGTTACACGTGCAAAACAGTTCTTAGAGTTTGTTAATGTTTTCCCGCCAATAGTTTGTTATAAGTTGTTGAGGTTATTCACATGCGTTGATTGCTGTAGAATCTTCTAGACATGTGTATATAAAGCTTTGTAATTCTTCATTTCAGTTTAAGATTAATAAAATGAATTCAGTCTGATATATTTTCTCTCTGAAGCTTTAGAAATTTCCTTTCAACCAAACACTTTATTTTCTTTAACTGTAATTGTGAAAGAGAAATTTTAGTTGTGAAATACAAATTATCAATGTTTGATAGGTAAGACTTTTAAATAATAGGTAAGAAATAATAAACGTAATATGAATTTTTTCATCAAACATTTGTGAGGTAAAATTCTCCTAATTTTATAAATTAGAGTTGTAATATTTATCAAGCCGCTTAGAGTTGTAACTTTAGAGCTACTTCCACAGCTAGCATACAGTTAAGGCAAACAAACATACCTTGTAAATACTTTGCGAAAGCATTTTGTTTGATGCATGTATCTGCTTTGAATTGCTTTACTGAAAAGTTTATTGTTAGCTATGTTTCATAGATAAAAATACTTAATTCTATCCATATTTTTTGTTTCTTATTATAATAAAAAACTTTGCTAACATCAAATCCAAGAGTCTGCAAATTATGGACTCAGCTAGCAGATAACTTGAGGATGAAATACGATTTCTTTGGATCTAGTTCCTAAGATTTAGGCTAATTATCTGATTAGTATTTGAATTTAAACATTGCGTAAAATATTTTTTATTTTATTTCAGAGCTGTTGATTTAACTTTTTAAGGACAAATAATATTTTCATTTAATATAAGATAAATTTTAAAAAAATTAATATGCAAAAAATGAAAAGTTGAGAATAATTAAGTAGATTTAACTGAAAATTTGAGCGTAGCTAAGGTCTAGATCAAACTTTTTAGATCATCCTACCATCATCAAGTGCTTTCTATTATAAAATCTAAGTCGAATTAAAAAAAAAAAAAAAAGAACATTACCACAAATATTGTAACAATAATCTCCTTCAAGATTTGGTGTCAATTTCATTGGCAAAATGATAACTATTACTACAAAAATATTTTATTTGGTATTAAGGTACTGTAACTTGGAGATGTGATATAAAATTATATTATGTTTGGTAAATATAATTTGTAAACAATATTTTTTTTATAAACTAATAGAAGTACTATTTCATTAAGCAATTATTAGATAATTCAATTTGGTGGTTTAAAAGCCAAAGCTGTAATTTTCTTTTTCTGTTAAAACCTATTTTAATTCCCAAAATATTATTTTCTAATTTCTCAGTATCTTTTTTCTTAAAAAAATTCAGTTTCTTCCACAAAACTCTAATTATAGATTTTTTTTCTTTTACAGACTTTTAAATGATTAAATCATATGTATTTAACTAAAAAAAATCATATATATATATAGATTAAAAATGGACCCAAATAGCTCGAAACATATTAGTCATAGGCAAGAACTCTGGAACCAAGTCCAACTTTTGTTTTTTTTTCCCTTTTCACTTTATAAGGCCTCAGGTAAGCGAGATTTATTAATAAAAGAAAAATGGGAGAAGTTGCTAGAAAATAACTGTGAGAATTTATAGTTAGTAAAGCCTCATTTATTTTTGAATAATTTTTTTTTAAATTATCAGGAGATTTCTTAAGAAATTAAAATGAGGAAAAATGCAACACTGAACACAAAAGATTAACCAAGTCTAAATCAATGAAAATATGTAGGGAAACCTTTTATTAGTATTGTAGTACATGAATACAAGCAAACCTTTCATTATTAATTGTAAGGCAGAATTTGATAATTGTGACAAAAGCACAAAAGTACTTGATCGAGGAACAAATGCCAGAGCTTATTTCAAAAGAAAACATTGAATAATTTGTATAGGGTGTAATCTGCATCGCAGAAACAACTAAAAGGGAACAAGGTTCTCAAGCAATGTGGCGATGTAGTCTTTGATCACATAAGAGTTGGAGTAGCCATCATCATCCTTGTATATGACATCCATCACTCGTGCAAGATTGAGAATGCACTCAAGGAGAGGCATTGCCACTTCTGTTGGTTTCAGTAATCCTTCATTTATATGATTATATCTTTCCACCCGTTTGATATTTCTTTGCGGAATATTTTAATCACCTCTTCATCAGAGAGACAGAGATGCCATGCTGCTTCATGTAGCATTCGATATCCGTGGCAACATGTTTTCTCTTTTGCTCAAACTACAAACATATATTATATATAGAAGTTAATAATGATAATGAGACAATGAATTAACAATCATGCACCAATATCAATATATATTGTACCCCATGAGATACTCCTCGACTGTTGGAACGTAGCCTTTATTACACCACTTGGCTTCCATAGGGAAGGCTCGGACTCCTTTCTTCAGCTTGTAGACAAGTAATTAACTTCTACTAATTAAAATAGAAAAGAAATTTTGGCTTCCCCTAAAGCAGTTTTAAATATATATAATAAGTGGCTTACCTATTCTATTACATACAATATGATCTTCCATTCTTTGAGATTAATTTGCTCAACTTCATAAAAATATCAGTAGTTCTTTATAAATCAGTTTCATGTACTCTGGAAGTATATCTATATTGCTAATATCCCACCTGAAAACAAATATGAATAGAAAGTAATGTTAATCTTAATTGAAATAGATACGATAAACTCATGAGCTGAAGGTCGAGTATAGATTTCTTGGATTTGACCTTTTGATGGCATTTGTAAAGAGCTCAGCTTCTTCAATTGCACTGTAGGCGTCGTAGGTATTGTCTATAATGGATATGAATGGAATTATTTTCGACAATGTCATTCTTCCAAAGGAGTATCGAGGCTCAAAATACACTCTCATTATCCAAAAGTAGCATTCTACAATTCTGTCTCCAACATATGGCAGCTTTGTCTTAACATCTAAAGTTTTCCACCACCTGAAATGCAAATGATCCATTCATATGAAAAATATCTCATTTCAATTGAGAAGGTTAGGATTAACTGATTTGAGTTGAGCTAACTTTTTGGTATGATTGAGGCTCATAAGCATATGGCATCAGATTCAAAATTCATGTACGAGTTGGCCCACACAACTTTCTTCGTGACAAGAACTAGACAAATTGATTGCCCTGCGTGTGATAGAAGATGATACGGAAAATATCTCATATCGGCTTGAAATAATTATTCGGTAAAGAATATGAAGGTCGAGAGTGAGTCCAGGCAGTTAAAATATAAAATATGCTGAGTCGTCAAGCCACGCTGGAAGTTAGTTTTGCAGTTAGTTAAGAGCTTATTAGCTTCCCTCCAAAAGTTTGTTATGTGTATCAGAATCTGTTCTCACGAGTTTTGTGAACTTGTAACCTTAAGAAGATTCTCACACTACTATAAATTGTATTGTGATGCAATTAATAAAATAAGTTGAAGCTTTGCATTTTCTCTCAGTCAAAAACTTTCTCTCAATGGCATGCTTACTGAAGATGTGTTTATGCCTCAGCCAGAAGGCTTTATCAATTCCCAGTTTCCCAATCATGTCTGCAAATTACATAAAGCTCTTTATGGTCTTAAGCAGGCTCCCAGGGCTTGGTATGATAGGTTGAAAGGGTCTCTAGTTCAGTGGGGTTACTTAGAAAAACAGAGAGAGTTTTTGACTGAGAGAAAATGCAAAGCTTCAACTTATTTTATTAATTGCATCACAATACAATTTATAGTAGTGTGAGAATCTTCTCAAGGTTACAAGTTCACAAAACTCATGAGCACAAATTCTGATACACATAACAAACTTTTGGAGGGAAGCTAATAAGCTCTTAACTAACTGCAAAACTAACTTCCAGCGTGGCTTGATGACTCAGCATATTTTATTCTTAACACAGGCCGCCTATGAGCTTCTATATTTAGTCTTATCATCCAAAACTTGTTTTGGATTTGAAATTATCGATAAAAAATTAATTTTAACTTACTCAGTGAGGGTTGTTAGCTCCTTCCGGTGAAATACTTTAAGCGTGCAAAAATCTAGTTTTGCAAACCTGAGTATTGTTTGATCTTTTGAATCATCTGTTGAGTAGACATCGATGTAATACCTTGCCTCCAACCTTGTTAAGCCTCTGCGGAGTGGCCTAGTCAATGCATTATGTATTTTATCAGAAAGCTGAGAGCTTACTAGAGGAACCATTGATTCAAGGTAAGAGGTAGTGAAAGCTAGGGCTTCATTTAGCATATCTTCTCCGCGAATGCCTAAATGAGCAGCCTCATGCAGACTTAGCATGCCGGTCACATCATTAACTAAGGATGACGTGAACTTTCTTCATCATCTTTGAATATGCTGAATATATATGCTTTCATTATCAAAGACTAAATCGATTAAGCCATATTTCATGGTCTTAAATTTGATCCATAGAATTTGGCCTATTGCTCCGTTTGTCTTTGTATTTTCAAAAATTCTAAAACGTCTCGGTCATTCTTTTTAAAGCTTTTGCTTCTATTTTTTAAGGTAAAATAGTATTATTATGTAATTTAAAATTTAAAATAAATTTAACATGCAATAAGTGAAAAGTAAAGAACAATTGTAGATGCACGTAAATTTGTGATTCATGATGTAAATAGTTTTCTTGGTAGTCGGTTTACTTAGAAGCTGTTTGTTTTTTTGACTTATGACTTAATTGACTTAATTTTTGTCAACTAAACCATTAAGTCTATTTATTTTTTTCAACTTAACGAAAATTTTCATCCGGTAAATCACTAAGTTATTAAGTTATTTTTTTTAACTTTTTGCTTAATCTAAAAAGTATGAATGGTATCATTAAAACACATTCTCCAAAATATCCCTATCTCTTTAATTAATTTTTATCCTTACCTAAATAAAATTTAATAATTAGCATTATTACTCATCTTAATATAACTTATGATAATATATAGTGGTAGATTATTATTATTATTATTGTTGTTGTTGTTGTTGTTGTTGTTGTTATTATTATTATTATTATTATCTTCTTTTTATTTTCTTAAAATTAACATTATTTATTTTCATAATTTTTTACGAATATTTTTCATATAAAAACATCATAAACTATAATAAATTTGATTAACATATACTAATATAAAATATTAAAGGGTTGTATTCAATTAAATATGATTTACGTTATGATATTATCTTATTTATGTTTTGTGAGGTGTTTATTATTTGTTTAACATTTACAATTTGTAAGGGCACAAACATAAAAATACTAACTTTTAGATTTTTTTTAAGTTAAAGAATAAATAACTTAATATTTATTTTTAGCAATTCAGACAAAAAATAAAAAAAACAAACATATCATTTAGGTTTAGACATTCAACTCTATTCAGAATTTAAACTAATTCAAATATATCCAAATTTCAGACCAAAACACAAATGTTACCTTAATGCATGGTTTTGCTGTTTTTTCCAGCATGCAGGCTTTGCATTGTTCTTGTTTTCAATCAATATCCTTTTTAAGGGGTATGGCTCATCACATCCTCTCCCGACTAGATCTAATAATTTTTTCAAATCAACAAATTTCTCTCATATTATCAAGGCTCATTAAAAAAGAAAAAAAAGGGAGATTTTAATAGAGACAAATGCACAACATGACGTTTTGGTTTGAAAACTTAAGGGCCAACTGGGTAATTAGTTCAAATTCTCAATAATAGTACATAATATAAGCTGATATTATTGGTGGGTAAATGTGTATGGGTGGCTTTTGGAATATGTATAAAAAATAATTTATAAAGTAGGGATATTTTGACATTAGAAATGAGTTAGCTTATTCACGTTTCTCTATTTAGCAAAAAAAACTAAAAAATTGACTTATTTTATTAAGTCAAAATTATCCAAAAAGTCCTATATATATATATAAAGCTGGGACTTGAGGAGGTGATGTGGCATCACCATTTCTCATCTTTGTATATTCTCTATTATCTAATAAATAGAGAAATTTTCTTTTAAACTTGGCTTTTCATCTTCTCATAATTAATTTGATTGTTATTACACAATAACAATTATGTAAAGATTTTAATAAAACATATTTTTTGTAATGAACATCTAAGGGGGAGTGTTATGAATTTATTAAAATAAATGTAGATGTTCATAACATATATCTCTTAGTCTCCCCACTATTTCTTATTAGCTTTTTTTATAACTCCCACTATCTCACAAGGAATTATGATCCATAATTTTTCATTAATTTCATGGAGTGATTATGTAATATAAAAGGAGAGTTCATCTTTTTTTTTTATGCAGATTGGAATGAATAAAATCACTTATAATATGTTCTACCGTTTTATTCTTTTATCTTCTTTATTTGTATTAATAACTTTTTTTGTTTTTTATAAAGGCTGCCTCATTTTTTTTAAAATCAATTCATATTTTTATCGGTTTAAGTCAGTGTAAAGTAAGAAAAAATGATAATATTAAATTCTTTTTCAAAGCCGCGTGAAGTGCGGTTCTATTTTCTAGTTACGTTATAAAAACGAACACCTCTAATTAATTAAATTAATTAAATTAAGGCACTTTAAATTATTAATTTAAAAAACAAACCCCTATTAATTTAGGACGATTCACTTCACCAGCAAGTGGAATGCCTAAGCTTTGGCTATAAGCAAGAACAATGAACCGCTCAAACACAAATTTCAAGTGAAAAAAAAAAAAGACATTGACATGTTTGTTCTTTTCTGTTTTCCGGGATGAATGCCCTAGTTAAAGCGAGAATTTTGATCAATAAACAAAAGAAAACATCAATTCCGAACAAATTAGGGGACATAAAATAATGAGGAGCCTATTCCCGCTAATAGAGACATGACATTGACGTATTACCACAAACAACCATTAATTAATTTTTTAATATATAATTAATTAAATTTGTGATCAAGTAAAAGCAGATTAATATTATTATTCGAACGTATCTAAAGAGAAATTAAGTCAAGATTGACGGGCGAAATTATAATCTCCAAGGAATTTTTTTATGAGATATACTAAATTAATTATGTTGAATTATGCATACGGGCTCAATCCACAACGGTTGGGAAACAGAAGAAATTTTAGGTAGTTCAATTATTTCCAAACTAAAGAGGTTTCAAGTTGGTCAACATACAACTTTGGTAAACCATCTCTAGTTATAAAAATCTTAGGCTACTTATAAATAATAATAAAATTTTATATTATAATAAATTATAATTTTTTAGATCTCATCTTAAGGAACTTGTCTCCATATAATAATAATTATTTGTATGTTACAAAAAATATATGCAGGTTTTTTAAAATTATGTCTATCCCTATTGTTAATGCCTATACATATTATTTGACATGTTCCATTATTAAATTATTAATCACTACTAGAAAATGCTTTCTTAGAATAGTGTATTAATTACTTTCAAAATGACACTTATTAATTGTCGATGTCAAGAATCCCAGAAAAATAGTGACACTTGTAAGTGGTGTCAGTAATTATTGTTACTATAGTATTACCAAAATCATGACACCATAGTATCATAATATTATAATACTATATCAGTGTTTGTGATTACTGTTACTATGGTATCAATATTTGATTTACTATTTAAAAAAATATATAAAATGACATGTTACCCATTGATTTGTTGATAAAATTAAAAAGTAGTACGAAATAACAAAAACAAACTCAATTTCTATTGAAAATCTTTAATTATATATTCAAATATTATTAGTACATATAACACATTCTAAAGACTTCAATAAACAAGACATTTTGTTCATAATAGAATAATCTATACATGAAAATTTCTATCATCCAATTAAATTCTTTCTATTTGTAGCTGAATTTATGGGCTAAATTTAACAAATCTGGAAGCTAAATTGAGAAGTATTATTGCCTTTCACTCTTCTAAACATATGTAGTGCGATTGTACATTATCACACCAACGACATCTTCATTCAGCGGACTAGATAGATTAAGATACATGGAAAGTTGAGGAAGAAACTCTTTAAGCACATTATCGATATCTGCAAAGGAATGCAAGGAAAATTAAAGAAAATGGTTCCCAATTTCCAACTGCAACAATAATTAACAAGCAATAAAAAACAAAAATTAACCAAAAAAGAAAAAAATTTGTTCCAAAGCATAAATATTCATAAGCTAGTCGCAAATAAACAAGTTTTCAATCTAACATCTAGTTTCAACACAAGCATGTTGCTCTATCTACATATATCAATTGACTTTATTGGCTAGTTAAAAGCTATCACAAATGCTCTGTTATAAACTAATCAACAATCACTTCCTTAATCTAATCTATTCAATCTTAAAGCTTTGTTAACAAGAAGGCAAAAATATAGCAGACCTTATTGCACATTCAATTTGTATAATATACCGCATTGCACTTCTCTAAGACATTGACTATAATGATGATAAATGAAATAATAAGAGCACATGAATGACAGTTGACATATAAAAAAAATAACAAAAGGTACTACAGATGTTGTGCAAATTTTAATGTCTTCATAATCTATCATGTAGATAGATCAATGACGTGTGTCGATCCTGGATTTTAATTGTGTATAGAATTAATTTTACAAATGGTTGATTGGATGCGTGGAAATGATTTGGAATATACTAAAACTTAAATTAAAATGGCGAATAAATTCTAAAATTGGTATTGAAATGGCGAGAATAAATTGAAGAATTCTATTGAAATGACGTCTTGGGTGGATCCGTATCAACATGCATCATAAATATTCTTATTAATACCAATTAAATCATGAGGGGAATCCACGCCTAATCAATATGGTGCTTTATCGTTAAATAATAATAACCTTATACTAGAAATGTAACCAGGCGGTATTCAAACGAATCGATTATTTGTCGACGATAAATCAAATCATCCACAAAACTAGAGGGAAAAAAATAAATTTACCAAATAAAGCCCATGTTGAGACTTCACGCTTGAAAGGAAATTAACTCATAATTGAACTAGGGCAAAATGGAAATTTATTAAAATACAAAGAAAATACAATATGGAAAATTACGAAAATGGATCCCAAAATGGATTGAGATATCAAATTAGGGGAGGCCCCTTTTTATAGATACATGGGTAAATCATGGATTAAAAAGCAGTTTGGGCCCGAGTTGCGCCATCGTCATCAGTCGATGAAACGATGCTTTGGTTGAAAATAATCCTGTGATGCCCGTCGAGATTTTTGTCGATATACCGCCACGCGTCAACATAAAATTTTAGCGGATCGTGACCTCATCTCATGCGCGTCATCGATCCGTCTATGTGAATCGATGATAATAATAATACATATGTGAATAGTGTCATTTTTCTTTTATGCTCCTCCCAAGGTTTTTCACGAGTTCAAAAGTGATGTCCGTTTGCCGTCGATCTCTCCTTTATTGAAATGACTATAATGCCCCTAACATACATAAATTACTTAATTAAAATAAACACGCGTAATTAAAACACAAGAATGTTAAATAAATAAAAGTAAGGTTTTTTAGTAATACTTGAAATGTAAAATGACGGTTTTCTCCTTTATAAATATGCATTTTAACACTCAACACTTCTACTAGCAAATAAAGCAAAATTCAAATTCAAAATGATTTTTTTTTTTTTAAACACTCATATTTATTCAATCGTTAATGATAGAATCAAATAAAAAGTATAAGCATTATCTCCATCTAAAGAAATATCACACCCATATTAACCATCCATAGAATCACCTCAGAGACTTTGTTATATCTACTTTCAAGAATGACATGTCAAACCCAAAATCTCAAAGTGGTGACACTCTCACAAAGAAATTAAAACCCAATAAACATAGTCACTCCAATGAATGGTAATTGAGAGAGAAAATAATAAAGAAATGATATCACATGCTCTCACCAAGATGAAATAAATATGCCCTCAGCTTAGAAATAATACGATCTCATGTCCATCCACCACTTAGTGTGGGACTCTGCGCTTCCATTGTATAAGAAAATAAAGTTGCACCTTGGCTATCAGCTTAAGCTTTTAGCCCAATGGTAAGCGCTTGATCCTAACAAGCTAGTGGTGCCATATCAAAGCCACTGCTCTGCTTGCTGCAGATAAAATAGAAAAGGTAAAAGAAATAATGAACAAAGACATAAACGCCATACTTATCCTAATTTTATCTGTTTACAGAATGAAGATAACATATCTCAAAAGTTGAACATGTAAAGCCTTTCCCCATCCAATAATTAACAAGGAACTTTCACAGTTTCACCACCTCAATGACCACATTTAAATTAATTTGTTCTATACCTTTTGGAAAGAGCACGCGAAGGAGAGAGTGATTTAGGTCGATTCCTCAATCTGTCACTTGAATGGGAACACGATCTATGTCTACGCCTTCTTTTTTTGTCTCTATTATACTCACGATACCTACAAAAAAAAAGTGATTAATTTCAATTATTGAGCATCAAAGATGCATTTCACACTTGTAAATAAAGTTTAGGGTTTTTGTTTTCTAATTTATTTGGTTCTTTCATCAATCATTTAATCAATTTTCTATAGATCTGATCTAAAAATCTAAAAATCAAGAAATTAATCACTTTTTTTTTATAAAAAAAAAATTAAATTACAACCTAATTCCCTCATTTTCTAAAATTCACGAAATAAAGAGATAACACATGTAAAAAATTTTCAAATCTAATATGAAAATAGCCATCTATAGCACATACCTTGCTTCTTATCTTTTATCTTTATTATGAATGAAAAGAACGGCGGCTGATGGTCGCCTGGACGATGATGACGAGCAACGATGAGAGCCGAAGCGAAATGACCGCGACAAATGAGAGGTGACATCGCCACGACAAATGAGAGACAACGATCAGGAAGCCGGGATGACGATCTCAAGGGGAGGCAAAGCGACGACCGCAAAGACTAGACGACGGCAGTTTGGGCAAGGCGGTGAGATAGGAGATTGTGTTTTGAGAGTTAGAAAATTAGGGTTCTTTCATTTCTACTTACAAGTTCTTTTTCTTATTGGTTTTTTGTGTTTATATAAATGTTTTTTTGGCTAATACTTTAAAAAACAGTTACAATGGTTTTTTTCTTAAATTTAAAAGCTTGACTGTTGGAAGTCTTGGGTTCGAGTTGTATGTGGAACAAGATTAGAATTATTATATTTTTTCTACTGATACTTTGGTGTTAGAGATCTCTGATGTCTAACTTACAGACACCATCGTATCAGTAATTTGTGATACTTAAATGTTAAACACGGAAAATGGTCCACATGTATGTAAATACTCATACTTTTTAAAAAAGTGTGACGAGTTAAGTATCAGTAAAGACCATTTTTCTAGTAGTGAATATTGTGCATATTTTACCTCTATATCACTTGTACCAAGAACAACTAATAAAAACAATATTTTTTGTAACTATACCCCTATTAAGTTGTAACCTCTTCATACAAATAAAATTAGTTGGTCACAACATTATGACTATAGAAAGGTTTTACTGTATCAATTGAGTGGATATAATGCTCTTTTACCATTTGGTGTTGTGGGGGGGGGGGGGGACAATCTATTTAGTTTTGGAAACAAAGTTATGAGTATTTTACCAAAGAGTAATGTTGGGGATCTCAATAGTTGAGAGACTCAATTGGAGTCCTAATTGATGCGCCATGTATCTATTGGATGATAAAATATTAATTTTACTAGTTGAAACGCCCAATTTATTAAAGTTTGTCAAAACCTTGTGTCAAAAATTATCAGTAATAGATTCAAGAAAAAAATGGCCATTTTAATATTTTTGCATTTCTGAATGAGTGAAAGAATGTTATTTTTGGATTCCGGAGGATCAAGAACCTTGGTATAAGTGATAACCGAGATTAAATTGGAGATACCATTAAGAACAGATATTTGGTAGATGTTGAAATCTAGTGTGGTAACTGGTAAGATTTACAGTGTTATGGTGCAAATCAATGAAAATATGCAGGGAAAACTTTATTAATTGTAGTACAGGAATACAAGTAAACCTTTATTAATTGTAGGACAGAATTTGATAATTGTGATAACAGCAGCACATAAATACTCTGAGGAATAAATTGCAGAGCTTATTCCAAAAGACAACACTAGTAGTTTATATAGGATGTAATCTGCATCGCAGAAAGTACTCAAAAGGGAACAGGCTTCTCAAGCATTGTGGTGATGTAGTCTTTGATCACATAAGAGTTGGTGTAGCCATCATCATCCTTGTAAATAACATCCATCACCCGTGCAAGATTGAGAATGCGCTCAAGGAGAGGCATTGCCACTTCTGTTGGTTTCAGGAATCCTTCATTTATATCTTTCCATCCATTTGATATTTCTTTGCGGAATACTTTAATTACCTCTTCATCAGAGACGCCATGCTGCTTCATGTAACATTCAATACCCGAGGCAACATGCTTTCTTTTTTGTTCAAACTACAAACACAGAAGTTAACAATAAAAATAATAAGACGATGAATTGATAATGATGCATCAATATTAATATATACTGTACCTCATGAGACACTATATCATCCATAAGTCTGCAAATAACTTGGGAGGCTTTCACAATTTTAGGGTAATTTGAGATCCATTCAAAGGCCTGCTTATTAGCAATCTTTCCCATGCCAAGAAAAGAAGCGGTTGCCAGCATATGATAGCAAGTTGTCACAAGTGAAACTTGCATGTACTCCTCCACTTTTGGAAAATAACCTTCATTGCACCACTTGGCTTCCTCAAAGTAGGCTTGGACTAGTTTCTTCACCTGGTAAACAAATATTATAACTTTAATAGTAATAAGCGCAAGCTAGAAAGCCATTTTTGGCACCAGCCCCCAAAATCAGTTTTATATATATGTATACATACATACATACATACATACATACATACATACATACATACACACACACACACACACACACACATATATATATATATATATATATAGGTGGCTTACCGCTTGTATTACATATGACATGCAATATGTCCGTCCTTCCTTCGAGATTTGCTCCTCAGCTTCACCAAAAACATCCAAGAGTTCTTGATAAATCAGTTTCATGTACTTCGGAAGTACATCTATATTGCTAATATCCCACCTGAAAGTCAAGTGACAATAACTCCCATCTTAGAAAATATAAATAGGAAATTTAATTTTAATTAAAGATACATAAATTAATTGAGCTGAATATGTTGAGTAGATTTCGTGTACTTGACCTTTTGATAGCATTTGTAAAGAGCTCAAGTTCTTCAAGTGTACCATAGGCGTCGTAAGTATCATCTAAAATGGATGCCATTGCAATTACTTTGGACAATATCTTTCTTGCAAAGGAGTATCGAGGTTCAAAATACACTCCCATTATCCAAAAATAGCATTCTACAACTCTGTTTCTAGCGTATGGCATATTTGTTTCAACATCTAAATTTTTCCACCACCTGCAAAGTCAAGTAGTGTCAGTCTAATCATCAATATTTATTCAGTTAAATTTGAAGTTTTCGTTTAAAAATTTTGAACTTACTCAGTGATGATGCTTAACTCCTTGCGGTGGATTGCTTGAAGCATGCAAAAATCTAGTTTTGCAAACTTTAGTAATATTGCTTTATCCTTTGAAACATCTTGTGAGTAGAGGTCGATGTAATAGATTGCCTCCAGCCTTGGTAAGCCTCTGCGGATTGGTCTATTCAACGCATGAAGTATTTCATCAGAAAGCTGAGGGCTTACTTTAGTAACCATTGATTCCAGGTGAGAAGTAGTGAAAGCTAGGGCTTCATCCAGGATATCTTCCCCGCGAATGCCAAGATGTGCAGCCTCGTACAAACTTAGCATGCCGGTCACATCATTAATTAAGGATACCTTGAATTTTCCTTGATCATCTTTGAAACCGCTAAAAATATCTGCTTTCCCAGTCAAAGAGTAATTCGACTGACATCAATCTCACATAATGGTCTTAATTGATTTAAGCCATATAGTTCAGGTAGCGATATGTATAAAAGGGAAAATTCCCATCTAGCTGGTCTCCAGACTTGTTTAGCCAATTGGCCAATTAGTCTTTTTGAATTTGCAGAACTTTTCTAAAAAGTTGGGTCTTACCTTTTAAGATTAAATTTTTATTTTTATTTTTATGTAATTTAGAATTCAAACAAAATTGACATGGATAACAATTGAAAAGTAAAGAATAATTAGTTAGATTTTTAATAGAGACAAATGTACTACACAAATGTTTTGGTCTGAAATACATAGAGACTAAAAAAGAGTTATAAGCTGTGATAAAGATTTTATTACCGCATGGTATGCGATATCCTTGTTGTCTGAGTAACCGAAATCGAAGAGCAACGGTGTGTACATCGTTGCCATCATACTCATCATGAGATAGTTTTTCTAGTTCATCTTCTATCTCCCTCTCAAAATGGTAAGCCACTCCTAAGCGTTGGACGGCATCAATCAAGCTCAATTTTGGAAAGACTTATCGGTTGGTGAGATTAACATGTTCTTTATTTTTTGCTTAAGTCCTTCAAATTCGTCTTGATCAATTGTGGCATCCATTGCCTACATACGCAAGAGGAAAAATTAACAAGTTCATTGAGAAAAGTGGAACTTAGATACTTTTGCTATGAAAATACACGCCAAGAAAGTACTAGAATATGAAAATTATTAATTTACCACAGAGTCGTCAACAGAAGAACAGTCAAGGAATTTTTCCCCCCAGAGGGTGGGATGATAACTAGCTGTGGGACGGTTGCCGCCTGTAGCATTCAGAATGGAAGCAGGAACTTCTGAATCTTGAAGTGCCATTATCTTATTCTCTGGTTAATCCGGCCTAGCTAGTTAAATGATGATATAATTCCTTTAGGCTTGGTGTTCTTCAAGGACGTGTCTGAGCTTTGGTATTTATAGGAGATTCTGATCTTTGGAGTTGTGTAGGAAATTAATTTTAAATTGGAGGGACAACAATATCTCACCAGTGAATAGGTTATAATCCATGTTGTAATTATGTAAAATGTGCGGCATGCATGCGTTACTATCAACTATTTTTTATATGCCTACCATATATCAATGATCACTGATTAGTCTCTGACTCAATAATTCTTATTGGAATGATAAATTAATCTCTAGTGTGATTGCTGCTTAATTAGATATAACATATTTGCATTGGAAGATCCATCGTCATCATCCACCATATATAGAAAATTAATCACCTTCACTTCAACATTGTTTTCAATTTTCATCCAATTAATAAATATAGAGAGAAAAAAAAAAAACACCAGGTGTAATGGCCATGACTATGAATTGTAGTGTGAAATGTCAAATAAGTATATAGTTACTATGATCCGTGAAGGACAATAGAAAAATGGTAAAAAGGTATTGAGTTAGAAGGAGAGAGAGAGAGAGAGAGAGAGGAGTTTACTTGATTTAATTTTATGCAATATTTACTGTTTACGTAACGTTTTCTAATGTTTTAATTAAACTTGTATGAGCCAAGGAATTAGAAGTAAAAAAGCTGCTGTCAGAATAGAGAAAATTATGAAATAAACGGATTTTACAGAATTTATTGAACACTATTTTTGTCAAAATTATATACTAGTAGCTCATTAAATTCCAACCTCAATTCCAAACGGGTACTTAGTTCTACCTTATCTTATTGAGTGATGATACAGTCATAAACTTTGATAAAAATTTATTTTGTGCAAATTGATTTGACATTAATTCATTGGTTGAATGAAAATACAAAATAATAAAAATAAATCATGTGGGCCAAGAGATATTTAATTCAACTAATTTTATAATATCATTTATGAAAATAAATTTGAGAATTTGTGGATATTAATAATCTATCTTATTTGATATTTGTTTTTAGGTGTGATGTTTCACCCCATAATTTTTGTTAATCCACTCTATTTCTAGAAAATAATTACAAAAAGTTCACATAATTTTTAAAATTTTCAAATAAAGAAGAATTTTAGATAACTAGTTAATTAAATCTATCTCAATTTATCTTTTTAAAAATTAGATATTTTATTATATTTGATTACTAAGATCATTTTAGAGAAAGTTTAAATTGACTATTTTATCCTTATAAGATAAAAGTACTAAAAATTTACTTTTACTTTATTTTTTTTAATTTTTATACAAAATTCATTTTTTTCTAATTGATGTGTCAAACTACTTTATTAGTATGATTTTAATTAAATAACATAACGTTTTTATGGTTTAATACTCTTGTAAAATTATTAGATTGTCAAATTTATATAATTTACGTGTAGGATACTAACAATTATTAGAGTTTATTTAAAAATATTATATTATAAGCAACAAGATTAAATATCTAAACTATTATATACAAGAGCGGAGATTTATTGGCCACTTTATTTTTTTCATAAGGATAAAATAGTCAAATAAAACTGACATTAAAGTAATTTAAATGGTCAAAGATGGTCAAAAAATTTAAGTAAGAAAAAAGTTATAAAAATAATTTAATTAATTAATTGTAATAATTTACTGTTAATTTATATTTATTAAAGTGAATGTGAATTTGTTGTAAATATTTTTTTAGTAGGGTGAATATACATAATAATGGGATTGAAATATCTTCATCCTTTTCCTTTTTTTTCTTTTGGGAGAAATTCTCAACCGTACATTCAAACATTCACCTGTTATAAAAAATTAAGAAGAAAAGTTCAATTTATTTAGTTGTCCACCTGAAGTTTGTACAGTGTATGACTTGTAAATTGGAGTTGATTACCTTACAGATGTTGTAAGGTATAACCCCTTGTATAGTGATTGAAAAATGGGCGCAAGTATAGCCCCCTTGGCTATCTTACAGCCCTCTCATGAAATGGAGCCATGAGCCCAACTTGGACTCACTTCCCATTTACTGTGCAGAGAGGGCTGTACCTTAAAGGTAGCATTCTCCCTTATAAACTTCACCGAGTAAAAAAAGAAAAAAAGAAAAAAATTGTTTTACGGTTAAAATTGTTAGAATCTTTTAGGAAATCTAAGCGAAATGATTATTTAATGGATCCGCCTAAGTTACAATTAACGTAACTTACAGCTGCTTTTGTCTTTTTTAAATTGTTACTGTAAAATATCTTTGAGTCCCTTGCACTTTACATTATTAAATTGTATTAATAATATTATGAAACTTTCTGCATTGTACAATTTTGTTTAGCCCCTTACATTCCATTTTATTTCATTAAAACCTTTAGAGTATCAAATTCATCCCCTATAATTTTTAAATTCCTAAAATACCCTCCATTTAAATAAAATATAATAATTATTAAATGGATTATAATTATAATTATAATTATTATTTTAAATAAAATAAAATAATTATTAAATGGATTATAATTATAATTATAAATATAATTATTATTTTTAAATGGATTATTATAATTATTATTAATAACAATAATAAAAAGTATTATAATTAATTAATCTATTAACGATAATTGATAATAATTTTTTAGTTAAATTGTTAATAATAATGATTAACAATAATTATTTTTAATAATTAATTTTTGAATGATAATAATCACAATAATTAAAATAAAAATTAATAATTATGGTAAAAATTAATTAAGGATTTTATAGTAACCTCCAAGGATATTAATCATCAACAAAATTTTCAAGGATATTACCATTCATCTTCTTTATAATATCATCTCATAATAATTAATACTTTCATGATAAAATGATTAACAAAATAAAAATTAAATTTCCTTTGAATCCATCCCTCTCCACTATTAATTTCTTTTCATTAGCAACCTTCATCGATAATTGAAGCCACCATTAAACTCATCACAGAGAAAGAGAGTGAGAGAGAGGAAGAAGAAATGAGAAAAAAAAATATGAAATGTTTACAATTTTATAGTGCATTCACTAAACATTAATTGAAATTAGCTAGAAATATAATGAGTTAGAATCGAAATGGCTAAAATTAAAATGAGGAATTGGAATAAGAAAAGTTAATTTACTTGAATTGCAGGAATTGTAATTAAAATGAGCTATATTACAGTTTATGTATTTACTTTATTTTAGAATCAAAATCGGAATGAATTAAATTGTAAGAAATTACTATAAAATCCTCAGTTAATTTTTATCATAATTATTATTTTGCATTTTAATTATTGTAATTATTATTATTATTCAAAAATTAATTATTAATAATTATTATTGTTAATTATTGTTATCAATTTAACTAAAAAATTATTATTAATTATTGTTAATAGATTAATTATTTATAATAATTTTTATTATTGTTATTAATAATAATTATAATTATAAGCCATTTAATAATAATTATATTTTATTTAAATGAAGGGTATTTTGGGAATTTAAACATGATAAGGGATGTTATACTCTAAGGGTTTCAACGAAATAAAAAATAGAGTGCAAGGAGAAATTTTATAATGCAAAAAGTTTCATAATACTTATTAATAAATTATAAATAATATAAAGTACAAGGGGCTCAAAGATATTGAAGAGTAAAAATTTAGAAAAGACAAAAGCAGCTGTAAGTTACGTTAACTGTAACTTAGGGGATCCTTATTTAATACATAGGACATGAAAGGACTACGTGCGTCTAGGAACTCAACGAACAAACCATATTGTTAGTTTGCAGAGCAAAAGAACAACAAATGGAAGCGGGTGAGCAAGAAGAGTTGTCGGCATAATATTGGATTAATTTTTTTTTTCTCTTTTAAAACCCGATTTCTTGAAAAAGTTGTTTATTATGTTGCCTTGCATGAGTAATAAAAATAAAGGATAATCTTCAAAAACTTTCTCTGCGGTTTGACATATTCTCATTTTGATAGAAAGTATCCATATATTATCTAATACCTCCCTGGTTTTTGTATTTCCATCTATTGACTGTTTATTGATTGACATAAAGACAAAATTCCCCTTGCACCCAAAAAGACTTGAGACATCCTTCTCCCTTGGCACCAAGTATCACATTAGTGGTGTGTTTACTTGCCGGATTGGGGATTCGGAATCCAGAATCGAAATGATTGATGATGTTTACTTCGCAAATATGGAGCATGAATCGGAATCGGAATGGTGGGGTCCACCAATATTTGGGAATGGGGAATGAGAGATTGATTCCTACAGGGGGAGGTGGGAATGAGTCTCTCATTCACAGGATTGACCATTTTGCCCTCCCTCAAAATTAAAAATGCCTACTTTGTCCTCTTATATATATAATTAATATAATATTATAATTAATTAATTAATATATTATGATTAATTAATAAATAAATATATTATTAACTATAATGATTAAAAATTATAGTTCTTGAATAAATAATCACAATAATTAATATATTATTATTATAGTTAATTAATTAATTATTACTATTAATTAATATATTAACATATTAATATTAATAATTAATAATAATTATTTTTGAATAAATAATCACAATAATAATAATAATTATTATTATTATTTTTATTTTAATTAATTAATTAATGTACTATTATAATAATTATTAATATAATTAATTTATATATTATTATTAATGAATTAATATAATTATTACTATTAATTAATATATTTTAACAATAATATATTAATAATTATTGTTCTGAATAAATAATCACAATAATTAATATTAATATTATTAATTAATTAATTAATATACTATTATAATAATTATAATAATTATTATTATAATTAATTCATATATTATTATTATTAATTAATATATTAATATATTATTAACAATAATTATATTTTTTGAATAAATAATCACAATAATTAATATATTATTTTAATTAAGTAATTTATATTAATATTATTAGTCAATATATTTTTATAATAATTTTTATTATAGTTATTATAATTAATTAAAAAATTTACAATTAATTAATAAATTAGTTAATAATAATTATGACAATAATCCATTAAGTACTTTTTAGTAATTTGTTACAATGTAATTCCAAGACAAAGTAAACACATTAATGACAATCCAGCTCATTCCGATTTCGATTCCTACAGTTCAAGTAAACAACTTATTTTGATTCCCATTCCAGCCCATTCCCATTCCTACCCATTCCGATTCCAAATTTCATTCCGATTCCAGGTTTAAGAAAACATAGACTTAAAAACACTTAAAAAGCCCTCGAGGGAAAAACAATTGACATTGAACATTTGTCACCTGAAGAAATAATTCATCGATAGAGTATAATAAGTATAAAGACTTTAATATTTTAGTTACATTGAGATTTGAAAAAAAATACACAAATACCTTAGAAAAAGTAAAATTGAAATTACAAACACTCTCTATATGTATATATAGATAAAATATTATGTAAATGTTGGACGGGTGGGCGCCAAGATGGGCCAACCCAACCCGACCCGACCCACACATGGTAACCACTTGTTGGTTACCATATGCGTTTGGGAGAGGGAAGTTGATTTGTGTTCAATTTCCCAACCGCTGCTTATAAATGCCACCAAAACCGTTGTTGTAAAAGTATGGGTTTTTCAATCATTCGAAAAAAAAAAAATTGTGTGTGTGGGTGAACAAAATACAGATAAGATTCATCATATTCTCTTCAACATCAGGTCAAAACAAGGTCTTTGAACAATCCGTACAAGGCATAAATACTGTGACTTGAGGAAGATTTCCGCTCGTGATTTCTTTTCGACCAGTGACGTGATCCAACACCTGTGTTATTCCCGCTGCATAATTCGAAAAAAGTAAGGCCTATTGACTTCCTTTTAAGAATTTGCATCATTGCTATCAGAGCTTGAATTGTGTTGGATTCGTGCATTGGTTGGATTTAATTCATGAACAACATGATTTTTTTTTATTTTTTGTGATGGCTGTTGTTTTAAGCTGTTGTTTTAAGTGATCTGGAATGTTTAATATGAATGCATAAATTCTGGAATTGATATTATTAAAACCGGCCTAGGGTTTAGATTGCATGAACCCTAAATATATATGAAACCCGAAACTTCAATGGATTATATCTTTTGATCTCGGACACCTGACAATATGTGTAATATATAATTGGAAATATCTTTTCGAGAGCTTTCCAATGGTATGTGATTTGTTAAAAACGGACTTAAGACGAGAAAGTTATGGCAAAAATACGATTATGGCCGGATTAGGGTTTAGAAATGGTTAAAAACCCTAATTTGGAGAAGATGATGAACAGTGACAGTGTTAGTTTTTTGATGATTCCGGCCTATTCCAACTTCAGTTTGAAAATCCGAATGCACCATTGAATTCATATTGAAAAATGGAGTCGGATGGTGCCAGACCCAATGTTATTGGAGCCGTTTGTTTTTTTATTTTATTTATGACTTAATTGACTTAATTTTTATCAACTAAGGTGGCGTTTGTTTTTTTGTCTGAAATCTGAATAGACCTGAATTAGTCTGAATTCTGAATAGATCTGAATGTCTGAATCTGAATAATATGTTTGTTTTTTCGTCTGAATCTCAGAAAATAAGTATTAAGTTGTTTGTTTTTTTCAACTTAAAAAACTAAAAATATGTACTTTTACATTTGTATCCTTATTAAATTTGAATGTCAAATAAATAATATATATATCCTAAAGTAAATAAATACCATAATATTTTAACACATATAAGAAAATGGAGTAATGATTCATTCAGTTAGAGAAAATGGAGCACAAAACAAGATGGAGTTTGGCACAGATTGAGAGTGTGGGATTTATCCCACCATTTCCGCCAAGCCCATAGACGTTATGTGGATTAAAGCTCACAATTCAGGAAAGTTTTGCCTTTAATCTTTTATCCTTACGCTTTATTTTTTTTAATGTGAGTTTTGATTATCTTACATTGGGGAAGTTCTTGGTGTGGGGGAGAGATTTTTGCAATATTGATGTCTGGAAGTATTATTTTCACTCTGCTCATCCTTAAATGATTTTGGAGTTAGTATGCTTCATATATTATTTTTTTTCTTTTCTTTTCTTTCTCACTACTCTTTTCCCATCTATCTCAAATTATTTACATCTATTTTTATTTTATCATACTCTTTCATCACTCACATTTTATCTTTCACTTTTTATATTACTACATACATCTTTCTCGCTTCTTATCCTTTTTACCTTTCTTTTTATATATCAATATCACTCATACCTTTTTCTCATTCTACACCACTATTGATGGTTGATTCATTTGAAGAATGTACATGATTTGATGGCAAATTATCAACTTTGTGAGGATTTGAGCCTATGAGCAACCACTTTGCTCTAATTATTTTTGTTATGTGAATATCAATCTTAGTTTGTTTATTCTAGAACTTGCTTTGTTATGCATGTTGAAGCCGCATTACGGGATTTTATGCATTAAAATGATAAGGGCAAACCACTTTCCATTTTTCTATTTTCACATTTTTCTTCTTTTTCTCCACCCGAAGACCTTTATTTGTTATCTTTGTTTGAGCCTTAACCATTACCCATCTAATTCTCTCCATCTACTTACCCATTTTCCTTCTTTTTGAGCCTCAATTTAAGGAGATTTTTGGACTCATTGTTTGGATATATTTTGTTGCTCTTGCTACCTTGAATTAAAGTTTCTCAATTAGATCAACAAGCATTATGCTTGGATTAAATTGTGCAAGGTTCATTTCTTTTGTTTGATTCAAAAAAAAAAAAAAACAAAAAAAAAAAAAGAGGAAAAATGTTTACATTCTTTGCGACTTGAGTAGAAATAAGCGTTTTGATATCATAAGGTTCATTTAATGAGTTCATTCTTCTCATTTTGATCTCTTTTTCTTTCATAGACCTTTCTTTTTCATTTAACCCATTTAATCCCGTTACAACCTTTTCAAGACACTTAGATTTTTGCATTTAATTCATGTTTTGTGGATTGAGATGTGATATATAAGCAAGCTTATGGTAATAGCATTCTTTGATTTGATTTGAGTGCATAAATGATACCCTAAACACTTTGAGTGCATGGAGTGAAGTCAATGAGAGGGCTATTAAATCTTGTTGCACTTGATTTTTTAATGGATCTTCTTGGTGGTTGAATGTTTTTCTTTTATATTAGCTTATGAGATCTTATGCTTTAAAATCCTTGTCTCTCGAATGTTGATCGACTTAAATTCTTGAGGTATGCTTGCTTAAGATTGTTTTTGGATGAGTTGAGATGAGAATTGAGTGGAGATTTGGGATTAGTCTTGAGTTATATGCTTGAGGACAAGCATTATCTTGGTGTGGGGGAATTTGTTAGAGTGCAATTTATGCACTAGTTTTGCATTGTTTACTTCCCTTAATATCGATGTTTTGCACTTAATAATAGTGATTTACTTGTGTTTTATTTTTGTAGGTGCAATTCTATTGATTGGTGCTAAAATTGAGCTACAAGATGATGTTTGAGGATGATTGTTTTTCTGGAGAAATTATGAGCTTCAGAAGAACTTTGTTCATAAGGCGTGAGCGCGTGCTGTCAACTAAGGGCCTGCAATTTTTATTTTAACGTGTTTTGTGTTTTTGATTATTTTTGTAATTTTGAATTTAATATTTAGATAATATTTTAGATATTAGTATTTTATTTTTGAAAAAACTCTAAAAGAGAGAGGAGACGTGAGAAACAAAGGGGATGAGATTTTTGAAGAAAAAGAAAACCTTAGATCTAAATTTTTCTCTTCTCTCTATGAAGAACTAAACCTATTATTCTGGTTGAAGGTTAATAAAGCTTTGATTCATCATTACTATAAGATCTTTCTTATGCTTTAATTGTTTTATTGCTTTTTGGATAATTGTTTATTCTCTAAATTATTGTCATGATTATGTTTGTTAATTAGATAATTGGCCACTATTTAATTATCAACTTAATCCATTGTCAATTAAAAGATTCATCGTATGAAGATTTTAATGTTTGTGACAAATAGCATAGCAGTGCGTTGTGTTATGAGAATAAACAATCTAATTTAAATGAACCATCGTATGCGTTTGTTGATTAGGATTTGGGTCTCTCTGGTTTTTCATGCTGTCAATTGATTAAATCCTATGATCGTATCTAGGGTTGTCTATTGATTAGGGAAATAACCAATGGTCGTACCTTGATTATCGACTAGTTAAGGAGAGATTGGCTATTAGAGGGTCTCAGTAGCTATAACTGGTCTATTCATAAGTAGTAATGATTTATATTTGAATCAATGATCAGTAGTCGAATCAAGCTGAGTTAATTCCTTCAACCACAGTTTTTCCCAATTTGAATTTCAATTTGAATTTGCATTCTTGTTATTTTAGTTTAATTTTTATTATTGTCAACAATCCCCCCATTTTACATTTTACATTTTAAAAAGATTTAAATAATTACCGATCTTTGTGGACACGACCCTGCTCAATCACTATACACAATTTATTTAGAGTAGGTATTTATTTTTACTGGCTTCGACAACCATCAGTATGTATACATTTCTGAGGGAAAATGCCCTCCAAAATATCATTTTTTCTTGTAGTGACGGTTGAAGCCTGCTGTAGCATTATGAATTGATGAAACAAGAACTTCAGAATCTTGAAAGCCATTTTCTTGTTAATTAGGGCTGGCAAGCTAGTTTATGATATAATTCCTTTAATCTTAACTTGCTTCAACGACTTATATGAGTTTTTGTATCTACAACACATTTTCTGATCCTTGGAACTGTATAAGAAATTAATTTTTAACATATAGGTGGGACATCAAGATCTTACCAGGGAAAAGGTTATAATAATCAATCAATGTTGTGATTATATTTATTATTTTTATTTCAATAAGTTTATTATTATTATCATCATCATCATCATCATCATCATCATCATCATTATCATCATCTTTGGGTGTAACATGAAATAATCAAAAGTTTAACCACTTCATCTTAAACAATGTAACCTTTCAGCTTTTTGAGATGTGCTAATTCTTTTTTCTTCAAAATCTAATCTCTCAGACTAATTAATTATCTACCTTGCTCTCTCTTTTTTTTTCCCTTCTCTTTCTCTTCCGCTCCCCCCCCCCCCGCCCCCTTTATTCTCATATTATTGAGTTGAGTGTCCCATTAGCTAAAAAATGGTTGATATCTATGAGTTTGTATACTAGTTTATTTACAAGTTTATCAGGATGGTTAGTCTTAGATTTGGATGCCTAAATGTCATAGGTCCACTATCAATAGTGTCATAGGTCCACTATCAATAGGTGATATCAAAACTGTAATATCAAAGTTAAAACTTGGTAATTGAGTTCAACATCAAATATATAGATTGGGCTAATTTTACTTGATGTCATTCCTCTACCAACATGAGTTTAGTCAAGAAAGATTGTCCCACATTTTCTAAAAAAATTGGTGATATGTGATCTAGGTGGCTTTTTTTTTTAATGTTGAAATCAATGAATATAATCTAAATAATATGTTTATTTTTTATCTCTCTGAAAATAAATATTAAATTACTTATTTCTTTCAACTTAAAAAAACTAAAAATATGTACTTTTACATGTGTATCCATATTAAATTTGAATGTCAAATAAATTATATATATATATCCTAAAGTAAATAAATACCATAATATTTTAACACATATAAGAAAAACCACATTCAATTGAATACATAATGAGTTTGGAATTATAATATATAAAATACCATGAGTTTCAAATTTTATCAGAAATTCTCAATAATAGTACATAATATAAGATGATATTATTGGTGGGTAAATGTGTATGAGTGGCTTTTGGAATAAAAAACAAATTATAAAGTAAGAATATTTTTGACATTAGAAATTAGTTAACTTATTCACATTTCTCTATTCAGCAAAAAGCCAAAAAAATTGACTTATTTTATTAAGTCAATATTATCTAAAAAGTCCTATTAAGTTATAAAAATAAACACCTCTAATTAATTTTAATTAATTAAATTAAGTCATTTTAAATTATTAATTTAAAAAACAAACACCCTATTAATTTAGGACGATTCACTTCACCGGCAAGTGGAATGCCTAAGCTTCGCCTATAAGCAAGAACAATGAGCCGCTCAAGCACAAATTTCATGTGAAAAAACAAGATATTGACATCATGTGTTTTTCTGTTTTCCGGTTAATGCGAGAATTTTGATCAATAAACAAAAGAAAACATCAATTACGAACAAATTAGGGGACATAAAATAATGAGCAGCCTATTCCCGCTAAAAGAGACATGACATTGACGTGTTACCAAAAACAACCATTAATTAATTTTTTTAATATACAATTAATTAAATTTGTGATAAAGTAAAAGCAGATTAATATAATTATTCAAACATATCTAAAGAGAAATTAAGTCAAGATTGACGGGCGAAATTATAATTTCCAAGGATTTTTTTATGAAATATACTAAATTAATTATGTTGAATTATGCATACGGACTCCATCCACAACGGTTGGAAAACAGAAGAAATTTTAGGTAGTTCAATTATTTCCATCTGAAGAGGTTTCAAGTTGGTCAACATACACCTTTGGTAAACCATCTCTAGTTATAAAAATCTCAGTCCCAACTTAAGCTAGTTATAAATAAGAATAAATTTCATATTGTAATAAATTATAATTTTTTAGAGCTCATCTTAAAGAACTTATCTCCATATAGTAATAATTATTTGTACGTTACAAAAAAAATATATGTGGGTCAGACCAAAAAATATATATGTATATGTGGGTTTTTAAAATTATGTCTATCCCTATTTTTGATGCCTATACATATTATTTGGCATGCTCCATTATTAAATTATTAATACAGTGCATATTTTACCTCTATATCACTTGTACTAAGGACAACTAATAAAAACAAGGATTTTTGTAACTCTACCTCTATTAAGTTATAACCTCCTCGTAGAAATAAAATTAGTTGGTCACAACATTATGACTATATGACTATATAAAGGTTTTACTGCATCAATTGAGTGGATATAATGCTCTTTTACCATTTGGTTTGGGTGGGGGGACAATCTATTTAGCTTCGGAAACAAAGTGATGAGTGTGTTTTACCAAAGAGTAATGTTGGGGATCTCAACAATTGAGTTCCAATTGGAGTCCTAATTGATGCGCCATGTATCTATTGGTTGATAAAATATTAATTTTACTAGTTAAAACGCCCAATTTATTAACGTTTGTCAAAACCTTGTGTCAAAAATTATCAGTAATAGGTTCGAGGGAAAAATGGTCATTTTAGTAGATGAGTGAAAGAATGTTGTTTTTGGATCCCGGAGGGTCAAGAACTTTAGCATAGGTGATACCCGAAATTAAATTGGAGATATAATTAAGAATAGATATTTGGTAGATGTTGAAATCCAGTGTGGTAAGATTTACAGTGTTATGGTGCAAATCAATGAAAATATGCAGGGAAAACTTTATTAATTGTAGTACAGGAATACAAGAACTTTATTAATTGTAGGGCAGAATTTGATAATTGTGATGACAGCAGCACATAAGTACTCTGAAGAATAAATTGCAGAGCTTATTCCAAAAGACAACACTAATACTTTATATAGGATGTAATCTGCATCGCAGGAACCACTCAAAAGGGAACAGGCTTCTCAAGCAATGTGGCGATGTAGTATTTGATCACATAAGAGTTGGTGTAGCCATCATCATCCTTGTAAATTACATCCATCACTCGTGCAAGATTGAGAATGCGCTCAAGGAGAGGCACTGCCACTTCTGTTGATTTCAGGTGTCCTTCATTTATATCTTTCCATCCATTTGATATTTCTTTGCGGAATACTTTAATTACCTCCTCATCAGAGACGCCATGCTGCTTCATGTAACATTCAATACCCGAGGCAACATGCTTTCTTTTTTGTTCAAATTATAAATCACAGAAGTTAACAATAATAATAATAAGACGATGAATTTATAATCATGCATCAATATTAATATATACTGTACCTCATGAGACACTATATCATCCATAAGTCTGCAAATAACTTGGGAGGCTTTCACAATTTTAGGGTAATTGGAGATCCATTCAAAGGCCTGCTTATCAGCAATCTTTCCCATGCCAAGAAAAGAAGCCGTTGCCAGCATATGATAGCAAGTTGTCACAAGTGAAACTTCCATAGACTCCTCCACTTTTGGAAAATAACCTTCATTGCACCACTTGGCTTCCTCAAAGTAGGCTTGGACTACTTTCTTCACCTGGTAAACAAATATTATAACTTCAATAGT
Source organism: Citrus cavaleriei (assembly GCA_030448925.1). NCBI lineage: Eukaryota > Viridiplantae > Streptophyta > Magnoliopsida > Sapindales > Rutaceae > Citrus > Citrus cavaleriei. The sequence continues at coordinate 112,635 of JAUJEN010000043.1, forward strand.
AATAAGTGCAAGCTGGAAAGCCAGTTTTGGCACCAGCCCCAAAAGCAGTTATATATGTATAGGTGGTTTACCGCTTGTATGAATTATGACATGCAATATGTCCGTCCTTCCTTTGCGATTTGCTCCTCAGCTTCAGTAAAAACATCCAAGAGTCCTTGATAAATCAGTTTCATGTACTTCGGAAGTACATCTATACTGCTAATATCCCACCTGAAATTCAAGTGCCAAAAGCTCCCATCTTAGAAAATATAAATAGGAAATTTAATTTTAACTAAAGATACATACAATTAATTGAGCTGAATAGGTTGAGTAGATTTCGTGAACTTGACCTTTTGATGGCATTTATAAAGAGCTTAAGATCTTCAAGTGTGCCATAGGCGTCGTAGGTATCATCTAAAATGGTTGCCATTGCAATTACTTTGGACAATATCTTTAAAGTAAGGGGCAAAATGTTTACGAGTGAAAGGCAATCATTTGAGTTAGATGCTTGAAGTATTTATAAGGGTAAACGAGCAGTCACCTTTATCACTATTTATATTGTTTACTTGATTCCATGTAAATAGCGAATCATGAGGTTTTCGACCATTTCGCATAAGGGTAGGCGAGTAGCTACCCTTATCACTATTTATTTTGCTTATTTGATTTTATATGAATAGCGGATCATGAGATTTTCGACCATCTCCCATAAGATTAGACGAGCAGCCACTTTATCATTATCTATTTTTCTTATTTGATTCCACATGAATTGTGGATCATGAGGTTTTCTACCATCTCGTATAAGGGTAGGTGATTAGCCACCTTTATCACTATTTATTTTGCTTATCTGATTCCATGCGAATTACAAATGATGAGGTTTTTGACCATTTCACACAAAAATAGGCGAGCAGCCACTTCTATCACTATTCATTTTGCTAAATTAATTTCAAGCAAATGGCTAATCATGAAGTTTTTAACCATCTTGTGAAAAAAGGCCAAGAGGGACTCTATGAGAGCTCCAAAAGAGTGAGAAATAAATTATTCACCATTGTTTTTACACCAATTATGAATTTTCATGCCTAATCAAATGGTTTTGTAGATACTTTGATTATTGACTAGATGTTAAGAATTGCCACAGTCTCTTAAAGATAAGCAACAAGCATATCTAGATGAATCATCATATTTATGATGAAACTGGGTTGCTTCGCCATGATGGAAGAGATAGTTCAGTAAATATCTATGATGATGGGTACTTGAGGTACCGCATGCCCAGAATCATATTTCCAAATATATTAGAGAAACAAAAGAGATCCAAAAAGGCCACCCAGCTAAGTGGCATCATCTAAAGTTATGGGAAATGAAAGTACCATTACATGCAATCATAAAATAAGAGGAGTTTACTGGTGCAACATTAAAGCAGTTTGTGTACCCTGATAGCAAATCGAGAAAATAGTTTCAAGTATTGAATTTGGGAAAAGTCTCAACAAACAAATAGCAACATACAATAAAGTTACATAGTAGACGAAACATCCTCTTCAACATTTTTCTGAAAAGGGGGTTCAGCGGAAGTTCCCGAGGTAACGGAGGTATAAGATTCGGAGCTAAGAATATTTGCTGAGGGTTTTTTCTAGGGCATGTTGGATATCTCGAGTGACCTTTATAGGCTATTGGATAGGGGCGTAAGGGATCCTTTTTTATCCTTGAGCGCCTTTAAGATTACCGCTTTGTTTACCCGTTTCTCTACACGAGGTACCACTAGCCCCGGGTCTGCACTCCATACATCGGTTATAAATGGGTAAAAGCATCGCTTGCCATCTTCTTTTGCCAGGAAAGCAATCTATTCTATTTGGTTTTCAGTTCATCAAAATCCTTGTTCATCCAAGCTCTCTCCCCAACAATTCATCAAGGAGACCCTTCAACGCATTGTTCTCTCGAGCAAGCTTCTCCTTTCAGGACCTAGTTTTGTATTGCACCTTTTAACTTTTCACTCTCTAACTGGGTAATGCCAATAACGTCGAGGTCTTAGAGACAATTACTCAAGAGGAAGGCCACCTGCAGTCAGTAAGAGTTGTTAAAAAATGTACCCATGGTACTTAAGAGGCACTTACATCTTGACTGGCCTTGAGTACTCAACCACAGCGGTCTCTCATTGATTTATGAGTATATGAGTAGATTGCGAATTCTCTCCATCTCAGTTAAAGACATTATGGCTGAGATACACCTAAGAGGTATGGGTCACATAGCTCAAATAACCACAACATCTAAACAAACAATTGGGCCTTAGCAAATGGTCAATTAAAGAAACATATTAGAAGGTAACCTTTGGATTTTCCTCTAGTCATCATCTCTAAGATTTGCAGATCCTTTGGGTACACCAGGACTTTAGAAGATATCCAATTCAGGAAGCATGTTAAACATTATTTCAGCTATCCCAAAAAGATTACAAGATAAGTGAACCAACAACTGCAAACAACCATGTGTCATCAAGTCCAAATTTTTTCTTCCAGTTTCTTATGCTTTAATTCTTTTAACACAAGAAAGTAGGGATCTTGTTTGGGAATAAATTTGGAATAATATTTTTAGATTAATAAATGAATGACACGTGGACAATTATAAAGGTAAAATAGAGACAATACTTGAAGTAATATAAAGATGCCATTTGGAAGAATTTGCTAGGTTTGATGGGCTTAAATCAATAGTCAAGTTTGGATGCTTTAAGATATTTATGAGAAAGAATAAACCTAATACAAAATGAATATTCTTGTCTTTTTTCTTAAATATGACACATAACCTAAAACATCCTCTTCTTTTTGAGTGTTAGAAAACGTATCTTTATAAAGGAGAAATCATTTACACTTCAAGTTTTACTAATACCCTTACTTTTACGTATTTAAGTTTCTTTGTCATTTAATTATGTTCACTACTAGAAAATGGTCTTTTTATCGACATTAGAATAGTGTCACTAATTACTTTCATGACACTTATTAATTGCAACAAGAAATAAAAAAAATGTGACACTTGTAAGTGGTGTCGAATTATTGTTACTATAGTATTACCAAAATCATGACACCATAGTATCGAATATTATAATACTATATCGTTGTTTGTGATTCATTACTATGGTATCAATATTTGATTTACTATTTAAAAAATATATAAAATGACATGTTACCCATTGATTTGTTGATAAAATTAAAAAGTAGTATCGAAATAACAAAACAAACTCAATTTCTATTGAAAATCTTTAATTATATATTCAAATATTATTAGTACATATAACACATTCTAAAGACTTCAATAAACAAGACATTTTGTTCATAATAGAATAATCTATACATGAAAATTTCTATCATCCAATAAATTCTTTCTATTTGTAGCTGAATTTATGGGCTAAATTTAACAAATCTGGAAGCTAAATTGAGAAGTATTATTGCCTTTCACTCTTCTAAACATATGGAAAAGCGATTGTACATTATCACACCAACGACATCTTCATTCAATGACTAGATAGATTAAGATACATGGAAAGTTGAGGAAGAAACTCTTAAGCACATTATCGATATCTCGCAAAGGAATGCAAGGAAAATTAAAGAAAATGGTTCCCAATTTCCAACAACAATAATTAACAAGCAATAAAAACAAAAAATTAACCAAAAAGAAAAAAATTTGTTCCAAAGCATAAATATTCATAAGCTAGTCGCAAATAAACAAGTTTTCAATCTAACATCTAGTTTCAACACAAGCATGTTGCTCTATCTACATATATCAATTGACTTTATTGGCTAGTTAAAAGCTATCACAAATGCTCTGTTATAAACTAATCAACAATCACTTCCTTAATCTAATCTATTCAATCTTAAAGCTTTGTTAACAAGAAGGCAAAATATAAAGACCTTATTGCACATTCAATTTGTATAATATACCGCATTGCACTTCTCTAAGACATTGACTATAATGATGATAAATGAAATAATAAGAGCACATGAATGACAGTTGACATATAAAAAAAATAACAAAAGGTACTACATACCTTTTATAAAGGAAGCCAAGTTCAGAAAGTCAACAAATGAACTAATCAAAATCAAAGCTCCGTCTTTCAAATACGAATAAGCATAAAAGTGCCCTCCTATCAGGTTCTCATGTCATGAAATAAATAATGATTAGGAGATTCTCAAACATTTATCTAAAAATAGAGTAAAACATAAACAAATCAATTACAATCAACAGTTGCATTTAGTAATAAAATTGACTATATAAAAGAAAATACATTTTTCTTCAAAACTAGTCTTTGTTTCTTATTGCTTCTGCCATAGATAATCTTTTCAAGAAGAAATTTCCAACCATTTTGCCAAAAGAGCCTGAATTTTGTTATCCAAATTACTAATTCCTAACCCTTCCCACTTTTCTTTTGCCAAAGTAACAAGTGGCCACTTATCTAGGTAATCCATTAACATCATCGAACCATTCCCACAAATAGTCTCTCTTCAATCTTTCTAGTCTTTTAGCTACTCCCAAAAGAATTTTGAATAATGAAGCAGATTTTCAAGCATATAAACATGCAGAAATAATAGTTAATAAGCAGCACACATATAAAATTGATAACTCAAAGGAAATAATTTCTAAATAACTATTTGTGAAAAATGTAAACTTATTTTGCTCTAAAAGGTTACATGTTTTGTACCATTTCTTGAACTGTTGAAGGTACGAGGCAGTATTGCCCCATTGTAATAAGAAAGGAAGCAAGTAAAGGACAAGGATGAGTTATATGGTGATAACTTTACACACATTCTTGCTAAATTTTAAGAGTCACAAATCTCCAAGCATGGAACTACATTGTGATAATACTATAGAGAGCCTAATTCATACCTAAATACTCAATAAATAAATAAATAAATGAATTTCGTCCCTAGATGCTAGGGAAATATGTGTAATTCACCAATGACAATCCGGTTGAAAGCTAACGAGATCCAACCAATCAAAGCATAGGTTCTCCATTAGAGATAAAATTTATGTTAGCTAGTCACGCCCATGGGTAGCACAATGGGACATGTAGTTCAATGTTGCCTTCTTACCCAACTGATAGACAAAAAACACAAGAAAAATAACCACACACAATAGCCAAACAACACAACAATGGTTCTCAGTTTCCATAGAAATCCATTAGATAAAAATTAAAATGAACAACTTTCCTAAACAATACTAAAAGCATAGGTGAATGAAGTAAAATGGAAAAAAATGATAAAATTTCTGTGATGAAATAACTAAATTTCTGCGATGAAATAATTCTTCTCTTAGATGAAAAAAATTCTAGTTTTATTAACTAGTCAATAGGAGATTGTACGCATTTAGAAAAGAGGCTGGAGGCGAACCTAGAACAACAACACTGTGTAGTATTGACCGGCAAGTGGTGCCATATCAAAACCATCGCCATCGCAGATAAAATAGAAAAGGTAAAAGAAATAATGAACAAAGACATAAACGCCATACTTATCCTAATTTTATCTGTTTACAGAATGAAGATAACATATCTCAAAAGTTGAACATGTAAAGCCTTTCCCCATCCAATAATTAACAAGGAACTTTATAGTTTCACCACCTCAATGACACATTTAAATTAATTTGTTCTATACCTTTTGAAAGAGCACTTTCGAATGAGAGAGTGATTTAGGTCGATTCTCAATCTGTCACTTGAATGGGAACACGATCTATGTCTCGCCTTCTTTCTTTGTCTATTATACTCACGATACCTACAAAAAAAAGTGATTAATTTCAATTATTGAGCATCAAAGATGCATTTTCACACTTGTAAATAAAGTTTAGGGTTTTGTTTTCTAATTTATTTGGTTCTTTCATCAATCATTTAATCAATTTTCTATAGATCGATCTAAAAATATAAAAATCGAAATTAATCACTCTTTTTTATAAAAAAATTAAATTACAACTGATTCTCATTTCTAAAATTCACGAAATAAAGAGATAACACATGTAAAAATTTTCAAATCTAATATGAAAATAGCCATCATACGCATACCTTGCTTATCTTTTATCTTATTATGAATGAAAAAACGGTATTTGAGTCGACGGGCGATGATGACGAAACAGCGATGAATACGAAGCGAAATCAGTGACAAATGAGAGGTGACGCCATCGCCCACGGCGAATGAGAGATAGCGATCGTGAAAGGCGGATAGCGATGTAAGGAGAATAAGCGAAAGCGGCGGCCCTTGAAGACTAGATAATGGCCGATTTGGGCAAAGCGGTGAGATAGGAGAGATCGTGTTTTGAGAGTTAAAAATAGGGTTCTTTCATACTTACAAGTTCTTTTCAATTGGTTTTTGTGTTTATATAAATGTTTTTTGGCTAATACCTTAAAAAGCAGATTACAATAATTTTTCTTAAATTTAAAAGCTTGTTGTTGGAAGTCTTAGTTCGAGTTGTATGTAGACAAGATTAGAATTATTATATTTTTCTCTCGATACTTTGGTGTTAGAGATCTCGATGTCTAACTTACGGATACTCATCGTGTCGATAATTTGTGATACTTAAATGTTAAACCTGAAAAATGGTCACATGTATGTAAATCTTAAATCTTTTTAAAAAAAGTGTCCTGATTGAAATGTCGATGAACCATTTTTTCTAGTTGTTGTATATATAATTAAGTATTTATGTATTTTAGGGCATCATAGTCATTTACGATGAGCGAGAGATCGAACGTAATGACATTACTTTTGAACTTCGGAGACGGTGTTAAAATCTTGGAAAGTATAAAGGAAAAATGGCATTGTTAGCGTATGCGATCTTTGCGTTCTTTGTTCCGCGACAGCGTTCACGCGGACCAATAGCGTGGCATTGACCGATGATGTGGCATGACGATGGCCCGATAACGTGTTGATGAGGTGTCACGATCGCGATTGGGCTAAAATTCTTATCGCTGTTGATTGGTGGCGTGGCAGCATTGGACAAAAATTGCGTGCGTACATGATTTACGATTAGATAATAAAAATTGACGTCGTCGTCAGCTGGCGAAATTATTAGCTGGCAGGCTAGCGTCATTTGTTGAAACATAGCCAGTATTCTTGTTCTTAGTGATCAAGCGTATCTTTGTTGACTGGTGATGGCGATAAATCACTGGCGTCAGAAATGTTTTTGATCCAGATAGTATGATTTCTTCGATGTCATAAAAAAGAGGCTCTCCCACAATTTGATAGCTACGAATCCATTTTGGACTCCATTTCTATAATTCCTTCTCCATCTTGTATTTTCATTATTTAATAAATTTCTATTTTCTGATTACTTGCGGAGTACTTCAATTTTTTTCTTTCAGCTTGGGTTGAAGGTGAAGTCTCCAACGTGTAATGTGTTGGGCTTTGTTGGTAAATTTATTTTCCTACTCTGGTTTTGTGGATGTTTTGACTACCAAATGGAGCAAATAATAATATTAACGCTGCGTCGCAGCCCCTTGATTTCATAAACTCCCTAATACAAAGTTATTATTGTTGACCGCGATAAAAGCCATAACAATATTGATTAGAGTGTGGTTAAGCGGGGTGTGGATTACTTAAGTTTAATTAACATTAATAAAAGATATTTAGCGTGGTGCATGTTGATACGAATGGAATCTTTGGTCGTCGTTCAGGTGCTGCAGGTAGAAAGAAGCAGAATCGGATTAACCTTAACGTACGCTTCTAG